>CAUYSK010052583.1:0-13878 GCA_963575035.1 Avahi laniger
TGAGCACAAAACCCACTTGGAGAGCCACTGAAAATTCATATTTTCACCCTCAGAGAGCCTGATTCAGGAGGTCCAGGATGGAGCTCTGGAGTCTTTATTTGTAACAAGCATCCCATATCATTCTGATGCAAATGGTTCTTGAATCACTCTGAAAAAATGTTCTTTTAAGATTTAGGTATCCTTCTGAAATACACATTTTTTTCTGTCCTTCTATTCATTTGGGGGTAACTTTTAACTATTTTCCTCAATTTTCCCATGAATCATAAGGTTCCCATCATTTATATAGGTGCTTTTTTTTTTTTCCATTTTGGGAAACTATTTAGTCTCCGAAAGCTAAAGTACCTTTTCCTTGAGTAGGACCTGGGAAAATGTAGTAGACACTACATTATCCTGGGCCACTTGAGAGGTTTCTCCACCAACAGCAGGAAGTCAGTTGAAGTGGCTTATCCTGAGCCACCCCTTCCCTGTTAAGTTAAAAGACATGTGGTCTTTTGCACAGAATACATGGCCACGGGAGCACGATGCGTGGGGAACTGCAGGGGTTTGGATTGCTATGCCTAAGTAGCTGTGTACAAGTGTGAGGTGAATCAGAGGGACCCAGGCGCCCGGTTAAGAGGCAGATAACACAGGAGCCTGCCCTAATCCTGCCGTCCTGGAATTTGCCCTTTCTTGGCTTCCAGTGGAACGGCTCAGGCGCCTGTTCTAAAGGAAGGAAACTCGATAACATGAATCACAATGTCCTTTGTGCCCTCTCCACATTTGAAGTTGAATAAACTCTGCTCATGGATGAAGTGGCAGCAGGACACAGGAAGGACCCTGGGTACTGGGGCTAGACGGAGTCCCATCAGAAGGAGCCCTGCTGTGGAGAGCAGGTAGCCGGTGGGGGAAAGGGACAATGAGAAAGAGGATAAAAAAACAGATTCTGAACTTGTTGGCCACAATAAATATCTTCATAAGAAATTGGAAGACCAAAAATCTTTATCTGATAAAGGCACAAAGCTGTTAAAATGATGGTTAACACCCTAACTCTACAACTAAGAAGCTGTACGTCCTGGTGTTCTAATAACTCTGGATTTCGGTTTCTTCTTCCGTGAAACAAAAGCATTGGAGCTGATGGTTTCTATGTCCCCTTCCAGTGCTGACATCCTAAGAATGAATATTTTGTTCAAGCTATCCTTGAGAGGTTTCTTAGGATCTGCTGTAACCATCTTTAGAAGCTGAAAAGTTGGTTATCTATTATTACTGTGTAACAAACTACTCCAAAAGTTACTGGCTTAAAGCAACCATTTTATTTTGCTCACAATTTTGTGGGTCAAGAATTTAGGAAGAGTTCAGCTGGGTGATTCATCTCTAATCCTTAGTGTCAGCTGTAGTAGCTAAGGATGGAGGATCCATTTCTGAGATTCTGGACGGCTTCTTCACTCATGTATCTGGTGCTACAGTCTCTCTCCCTCTTTCTTTCTCTCTCTCTCCCTCTTTCTCTCTCTCTCTCCCTCTCTTTCTCTCTCTCTCTCTCTCCTGGGCCCCTCCATGTGGTTTGAGCTTCTCACAGGACAGTAGCCTCAGGGTAGTCAGGTTTCTAGCATGGAGCCTCAGTGTTCCAAAAGATCAAAGTGGAAGCTGCTAGTCCTCTTAAAGGCTAGGCCCAGAGCTGGCATAGCACTGCTTTCAGTGTATTTTGTTAATCAGGACACCACAAGCCAACCCAGGTTCAAGTCGAGAAAAAATAGAACCCACTGCTCCATGGAAGGAATGTCAGGAAATTTCCAGCCATCTTTAATCTGCCATAGTTAGCACTTACATAGAAAACAGAAATTAATTTCCAGTATAACTAAATCCACCAACACCGATAATTTTTTTTAACATGTGAGTTTTTTTTCCCTATAAAACTCTAAAGATTCGACCATCTTAAAATAATCAAAATTTTCAATATCCCATGGTTGTTCTATGGCCTCTGTTCTCCATATCCAGACAAGAAGCTGATTGCTAAGAATGGTCAGAGAAAGACACTGTAAATAGATCAAAAGCTGTTTTTAAATAGAAACTAATGGTTGTTAAAAAGAAAAGAAAGAAAACTCATTTTAATGTTATGGACTTTTATCTTTGAAAATGCTGACTCCTGGGTTCTTTCCAAAAGAGGGGCTCTGGTAAGCACTAAGAAGTTGCCAGTAACTCTATCTACAAAGCATTGTCACTGTGGGCCAGGAGATAAGCTCATTGTTCAATGCTCTGCTTATAGTATTCAGAGTGACCCTTGCAGTCCACACACAAACTGTTCTTTGTTGCTCTGGGTGCAGCAAATTCTTTACCGTGAATAATCTACTACAACAAATGCTCCCTTTAGTTCTGTCTCAATTCTTGAGAGTATTTGGACTCCCTAGAGAAAAGAAATCAGTGCTCAAAAGGAATTAAATGCTAGAAAAGCCTTCTTTAAATATTGCTACAGAGAAGAAATGGAATAGAGCAATTTGTCCTGCAAGTACCACAAAAGGAATATGTCAATGAATTTGGGACACACACAGACACAAAGCACTATAGCAACATGGTAGAGTCCTGAGGCACCTGGTCTTGGGAGCCACCTTGTCTGGGTTTGCATGCAAGCCTTACCTCGTCCCATCACTCAGACCTCATAGGTGAGGAAAAGACCACAGTAGAAATATCCACCTGCTGGCTGGAGGGTTAAACAAGATGATCTCTGCAAAGGGCTCAGCATGCAGTAAGCACTTGATGCGTGGTAGCTGGTATTATTATTACTATTATTACCACATCACAGTCTCACGCTGCTCTTCAGATGTGCAAAGAAAATCTCGTTTCTTATTTTTTTCATTGTTGATATAGTAGTCCCCCACAGGAGTCCCTCACTACTGTCAGTAGTTGGGAAGGGAAGATTTTAAATATGTCCGTTAATGTTACCTCAATCTCTTCTGGCTTGAATGTTTTTGAGGGGGGCATGACTCCATCTCGTTTAGGTCATGTAGATGTTCTCCTCTTCCCTCTGCTTCTCCCCAAAAATGGAGTCAGAGGTCTAAATGAGGGCCTGGGACCCATATGCTCTCCTCTGGTTTTTGCTTATCTCTGCAGTGGGTGCCTTGGTCCTGGACTGACATTTATGATGCTGACAACTGTAAACCCAGCCACCTGCTTCCAGACCCCTGCAATGTCATTGGCCTTCCCAGTACCTCTGAGTCCCGTCATCAGGGCATGCTGGAACTTTTTGACTCATGCCCGCCATGTTGCAGGCCACAGGGAGCCAGGAGTCCTGTCTCAGGCTCATCTACCCACAAGCCACCCTGCCATTGTCACTCTGGCACTGAGCCAAATGCTGGGTGTCTCCTAGGACAGTGGTTCCAGTGGGGGAATTTTGCCTCCAGAAGACATTTGGCAATATCTGAAGGCCTCTTTGGTTATCACAACTGGAGAGGCACCACTGGCCAGAGATGCTGCTGAACATCGCACAATGCACGGGACGGACGGCCAACAACAAAGAATTGTCTGGCTCAAAATGTCAATAGTGCTGAGACTGAGAAAAATCTGTCCTAGAGGCTCACAGTATGCCCCAGGCCACACCAGATCTAGCATCTAGCAGGCCACCAGATTCAAGATTATCACTTCTCCTTAAACCTATAATATCTAGATGTTTCTGCTGCACAGCAGTGCTCCCTCTCTGGCTAGCCCAGGGTTCCACCCTGAGACTGGAGGAAGTGGGGCCGTTAGGACCTGGGCACCCCACCACCTTTCCCTGTCTGTGTCTCTCTCCTCACCCTCCGCTGAGGACAGACACAGTGGGCTTTCCCAGCCTTTCTCATGGGACAGACATTTCCCCAACATCATTCCTCCTTCTCCTTTCCAAGGCGTCATCTGCCCTGGGGCCTTCTCTGGGGCCAAAATGGTAAGATGAGTACAGGGTGAGAGGCTGACATCACTGAGGGAAGACAAACCGAGAGATATTTTTAAAGTACCTTATTATACTTTTATTACTATTAATAAATATTACATAACCAGCTACTTTCCTTATGCCAGGCATAAGACTTGATAAAATATGCATTGAATTGGAATTACTTACACTATAAAGAATTTATTACTACTCCAAAAACCAAAGCAATGTATTGTTTTTGGATTTTTTTCCCCGCTACATGGCTTTCCCTCTAATATGGCTAGGCTGATCCCCGAAGTTCTACGCTGACCAAAATAAGCCCCATTCTCAGGCCACATTATTGCCTCTCACCACCTCTGAACCACCAGAGCCTACGCTCTGCTCTCTGGGCATCGGGTGTGTTGGCGGCTGTGTGGACTCTGCCCCAGGCTCACAAGCTGCCTGCGTTGACTAAGGCGCAGCTCACGACCCAGAGAGCAGAGCAGTGACAAGCACAGGCTCTGGAGTAGGGCTGCTGAGGTGGAAATGCCAGATCCAGCATTTGCTGGAGGCGGGACTGGGGGCCAGTTACTTCCTCTTCCTGAACCTCAGTTTCCTTAACTGGGACCTGGAGATGATGGTAGATTGTACCAACCATAGAGGGTGTCTTAGTTGCTTGGGCTGCCTTAACAGAACCACAGGCTGGATGTCTTAAACAACAGAAATTTATTTTCTCACTTTTCTGGAGGCTAGAAGTCCAAGATCAAAGTGCCAGCAGGGTGGGTTTCTGGAGAGAGCCCTCTCCTTGGCCTGTAGATGGCTGCCCGCTCACTGTGCCCACATGTGGCCTTTACTCTGTGCAAACTTGGTAAGAGAAAGCTCTCCTACCTCCTCCTCCTTTTATAAAGCCGCCGATCTCATGAAATTAGGGCCCCACCCTTATGACTTCATTTAACCGTAATTACTTCTGAAAGATCCTATCTCCAAATATAGTCACATTGGGGGTTAGAGTTTTACCATGAATTTGGGGGAGGAGGAACAATTCAGTGCATAGCATAAGGCTTCTTTTATATCATCCATGTAAGTATTTGAATCTAGTAAGCACTCAATAATTATCTATTATTATTATCATTGTTGTTAGGCGTGGACTGCACCATCTAACCAGGAAAGCCAAGTCTGTTGCTTAACACACACCATAAAAGGAGCTTACTAAGTAGGGATCAGGCAAGAAAGACACAGAGCTGGCACATAGCATCAGACCCAGACAGCCAGGCCCCAGAAGTACCCCGGGGAAGTTGCCATATTTGGCAGGAAGGAAGGGGTAGGTACCTTTTAAAGGGGACCAGGTCACCAATGCTGAAAGAAAACAGACTTTATTGATTTATTTCACAGACATAATAACAGCTGCCATTTATTCAACACTTCCTATGTGCTGAACACTTTATGTAAATTCTCTCTGCAAACTCTCTCCCAACAACCTCAACAGATGGAAAAATTGAGACTCTGAGAAATTAAATGGCCTTGCCAAAGCTACACAGTTACCAAGTAGCAGTAACTGTACTCAGTTCCAAGACTGTTGGATCCCAAAGTCATGCACCTTCTTCGCATTTACAAGCTCAGTGCTGTGGACATAGAGATTGGAATTCCATCCTCTAGATTCATTATTAATTACAAAAAGGAGCTGGTGTCTAGCAACATGTTGTCACCAAAGCCAATGTACAAAATCAGCTCTTGGAGCATTTTGAAGAGGCTAAAATAATTACCCATTTGCCCCTAAACATATTGGGCCGGGAATTGCTATGTAAACTGGGGAGATAAGGGGATTAAAGACATTGCATCCCTTGGCTATTACTGCATAACAAGCAATTCACTCCAAACCTCAGTGGATTAAAACAATAATCATTTACTCTTGCTCACAGGTCTGTAGATCAGCTGCCTACTGGCTTGTGTAGGCTGTGCTCAGCTAGGTGGCTCTACCCCAAGCTATAAATCTGGCTGCATTTCGCTCCATGCTGTAGGTTCCCTATGTATTCCCCTGGGACCTCAGGCTGAGGGGAAGCAGCTACCTGAAGAGCTCTTCTCACAGAGATGGGAGAAGTGACGCCTCTTACGGCCCAAGTGCAGAACTGGCAGCTCCACGCACACTCCGTCGGCCACAGCAAGTCCCGAGCCAGTGGGAAAATTGATTCTGACTTTTGTGGGAGGCGCTGCAATGTCACATGGCAAAGGGTGTGAATAAAGGAACAGCGAAGAATTGAGGCCAATAATTCCATCTACCAAAGACGTTTACTGATTTGGAGGGATGGTTAACATGGAGTGGCCAGAATAGAAGGAGAAGGATCTGTAATATCCCACTACATTCAAAAGATTTACCAGGAAGGGCTTTTCCTACGAATAAAACACCACATTTTCTCATTTCTCCAGCAAAGATAACGAAAGACAAACCCTCCCACCCTCCCGCTTTCCTATTCTTTTTCCTTAAAAAGTACACAGAATTGTAGGATGCCAAAATATTAGGCAAGCCTGGCTAAAAGAGAAAGATCCCTCCAGTTTCAAATTTCAGCCATCTTCTAAAAGCAGTGTTTGGGAAATTTCAGTGAAAAATGCGTCCCTCTGCTTTTGGGTCTCAGAGTCCTCATTTGGTGTCTTATCTACACCTCTGTAATCTACAAACACAGACACCAGCCTAACTGCTTGACAAATAGGAACAAGCATCCTAATAAAACAAAAAAGGAAAACCCCTGGAAACATAAATCAGAAAGGACTGGGGTCAGATTTTATTGCAGAAAGTCAGGGCATGCCTCTAGCAGCGTCATGTTACTGGATATAGCTGTATTTACAGTTTGTTGTGTTGGCTCAGCAGTTCTAATGATGCGGTTGTTTTTGAATCAGAAAGACACAGGTCCACTGGAAAACTGGATTGGTTTGTCTTTTCACTAGAGATCTCCCTGGTAACATTTTCTTTCTGTCTTATTCAGACAAATGCCAATCATTTCAGTTCTCAAGAAGCAAGGAAACCAGATGAGCTCTTTCTTGGCCTCTGTGCAGCCTTGGGTAAACTTCCTGCTCCTGATCTCTTACAAATTATAGGAAAATTCTTCGTTTAGCTTGGTGCACAGGTCAGTATCCAAATGCCTTCTTGCCCCACACTATAGGGCCTGCAGTTTATAGTGCAGCCCTGCCTCCCAGTCAGCAAATAGTTACAGATCTCCTACGGTGTGCCTAGCATCATTGCCAGGAAGTGGAGGGTAGCAAAGGAAGAAAAAAATACATGTTCTCTGAACAGAAAGCAGCACTATCTATCCGGTCAGTAGGTTCAGAGCTTTCATGGCTTTAGCTACACTACAACTGGGGAACTGGGGGTTAAGAGTTTTGAGCTTTGCTTATAAAAACACAGACCCAAATCAGATAAGGTAACTAATTTAGAAGCAATTACAATGCATTTTATCCTATTCTTTTGCCAAAGAGCGCCTTATCTAAGTTTGCTTTCCTTTTTACTTTTCCTTTTAAGTCTCAAAAATATCTCCTTCTGGGTCATGAAAAAGAAGCAGCACAGACCAAGCATATTGAAAACAGGGGTGATGACTGCATTGGATGTCCGCATTGTGCTGAAGACAGAATTTGGATCCAACACCCACCAGGTCTCAGGATTTGATGGACTCACTCAAGTATGCATGACCAACCTCACACTCTGCTGGGGATTTTTTTTTCCATGAACATATGGATTTTGTTAGTGTTTAGGAGGCAGTTAAGTTAAAAAGGAAAAAAAGAAAACACAGTTAAAGTTAAGGTACAGTACTTTTTATTATATTAAGACCTAGTTCCTTTTATTTTTTTTCTTTTTTGGCATTATTTAATACACTATTCCTGGTTACTTAAAATAAATAATTTTTAAGATAAATAAATAAGCACTGCTCTCTAATGCAGTGGTCTTCATACTCTTGGGTGTGCAAGTATCACCTTGGGAGTTTGTTAAAAATCCAGATTTCAATACATTAGGCCTGGAGAATAGCCTAGAAATCTCCATTTTTAATCATCTCCCCCAGAAGATGTGGTTTAAAAACAATACTTTGAAAATCATTGGTCTAAATACCTTTCTGATTGTCTTTGGTTTGCCCTTAATCACTTGTATTATGGTCTATTTCTGACTGTACCTCTGAGTGACAGTGTATTGCCTATTTCTGCTTTTTAGAAAGCATTTGTCTCTCCCTGGCTATATTTACTTATTGTGGGTCCCAGATGAGAGAGATCTCACCTGAGTTTTTGGAGAAGAAAACTTGAGCCACTTTATTCTGGGACTAAGAGCAGAACACCGGAGACCACAAGACCAGTGCTTCTGAACTGGGAGTGATTTTGTCTTCTACATTTAACAATGTCTGGAGATATTTCTGGTTATCACAATACAGAGGGAAGCGGAGGAATGAGGAAGGTGCTACCACACCTGGTGGGTAGAGACAGGGATGCTGTAAACGTAGTACCACGCACAGAACAGCCCTCCACAGCAAGGGGATCTCTGGCACAAAATCTCAGCCATGCCTAGGTTGAGCAATCCTGCTTTATGCCCAGCTGTTCCTTGAAGGGAACTTGGAGAGTTCATTCCCCCATTTCCATGTACCCAAAAGGTATATCGAGCCCAGATGGTGCAGGGTCTTGAGTGCCATTCTTAGGTGTGTAGACACTGTTTCATATTTAGTAAGCTTAGAAGAAGAAGAAAAATCTTGCAAAACAATTAGCCCAGAGGAGTAATGATAACCAATGCAAAATAAATAGTAGACACATCATGTCAAATTTTGACACTAAGGAAACCACATCATAGTGGATCTGTATCTCTGTCTAATCGATTTTAGCAAATTTTTTTTTTAGTGCAAAGTTGTTAAGATGTGGCCAGGGATGTGGATAAAAACAGCACAGTCCTTGCCCCTGAATAAATTATTTTCTGAGTGTCTCTCCTAAAAGTAGAGAGACATGGACTCAAAATGGAGCATATGAAACTACAGTAAATAGGAGAGGGCAGTCCTGCGCCTCCCGTGTGGGGAGAAGGAGCAGGGCAGTGTGTGTGACAGTTCATGAGTTTGGTCTTAAAAAATACATATGATTTTGACAGAAGACATGGAAACAATGTTATTCAAGGAAAGCTTCAGAGGCGAAAAAGTACAGGGTGGTGTTGGAGAAGGGGGTCCCAGATGAATGCACAGGAGGGTGCCATTGATGTGTGAAGGAAACAAGTGAGGTCGACCCAGTTTGAAAAGGTTCTGACTGCTTGGCTAATGTGTTCGGGCTCTATTCTGTAGATGACAAGGGGTCACCCAGGTCCTTGGTCCCAGGGGATTCTAAGCCCTAATGTAATCCCTGGAGCTCTAAATAGTTCCTGGGCAGAGTCAACAGGGCACGTGGGCAATACTTGCCCTGTGGGTGCGGCCGCACCCTTCCCCTGCTCTTGGACTCCCATTTTCCACCTGCAGACTCAGCTACCCAGGAGGCCTGTTTTGTTTTGTTTTTTAACAAGAGAAAACCATAACAAATTTATTTAATATAAGTTTTATGTGACCCACGGGCCTTCAGAAATGAAGATCCAAAGAAACGAAATCTGTGCATATTTATGTTTAGATATGATTGGAGGATAAAGGACATGGTCTAAGGGGAATAAACTCGGGAGAACTTAGCAAGGACTGTTGGCTCCCATTCTTCTTGGCATCCCTGTGTGACGTTTCTTCCCTCCTGGGTATAGGGCAAAACGCTTGTTACATGCTTCTCTAAGTACTTTTTTAAACACTTTGCTCATAATTTCATTTAATCCTCACACCAGGCTGGTCCGATGGCAGTGGGCTATCAGAACTCATTAACATTAGTGTCACTGAAGTTGATATACAACCCCCCACTGCTGAATTTGACTGGCTTAAAAAATTAAAAAAAAATAATCTTCACAACAATCTAATGAGGTATAGGCCATTATCCTCATTTTACAGATGAGGAAACTGAGGCACAGAGAAGTCACCTAACTTGCCCAGGTTCACAGAGATGGTGAATTCACATTCCAACTTAGGCAGTTCACTTCACAGTCCCTACTCCAACCACTGCGCCATGCTGCCCCAGCCCCAGCCCTGCTGCAGTGAGATTGCAAACCCTGCCCCTCTCCCCAAGAATAGGAGGCTATTGACTATTAAGCTGGGTGACAGGTAAGAGAATGTGGTTGTTTGCAGGTCATATAAAGAGTGTGAAGAGAATTTCTAGCTTGTACAAAAGACACAATATCACCCTAGGCACTATGGGCCAGGGCCCTTTTCCTTCTTCCCAAAGCCAGTGCTGTGTGACCATGTCAGGGATGGGCAGAGAAAAGTGAGCTGCCCATGCTCTTGGGACTGAGGCAGCCATGCTAACCCCATGTCAGTAGAGACTAAGTTTTGGTTACTTCTTTCAACAGGGTACCACCGTCTGAACTACCCTCAATCTTTAAAATTAGCAAGGAATTGCTCAAGTAAAAGTATAAATACAAAAAACAGCCTTTGTAGAAATACGAAAAGTGTAAGTAGAAGACAGCACAAAAAGTGACAGACATCACCTAAATAAGGAGATACAGAGGATCAAACTAGCAGAAGAGACCCCCGATGAAGGCTGAACAAGCTGGTGAGAGGATCCCATGTCCTTGGAACATTCACCAAACTGTGTTTCATGAAACACACTCAGGTTCCTTGAGACAATATCAGGTGTTTCACAAAAACAACTCCATTGTCAAGTAAGCTTGGGACATTCCAAATATTAAAAATACTCTATGCCCTTTACAGTTTCTGATGAAGTTTCAAAATTCCTCTGCATAACATCACATTAAATATTCTAAGTACAAAAGAAAAAAATAGGTATCTGACTTAGATCAACCCAGATTTTCCAAATAAACTTATTTTACTTGGAGACCTTTTTATTTATTTATTTTTATAGCATATCTACTCATAGGTCTTGGGTACTTAAGTTATAAAACAAGTACTTCCCACATGCCGGGTGCTGTCTTAAACACGTTACAAAATATTAACTCATTTAATTCTTATAACATATCTATGAGGCAAATATTCTCTTTATTTTCCCCAGATGAGGAAACTGAGGTACACGGTCAGGGTGCCCGAATCATTCAGGCAGCAAGACTCCACAGTGTGTGTTTTTTAGCCAATTCATGGAACACAGTGTGGAAAGCACGGTGTTTCAGGGGAAGCTGTCCTGGGAGAGAACACAGAGGGAATGTGACTCTTTTGTTGGGAAGGTCCCTTTTCCACTTGTGCTACTTCCAGGTACCCCATTGGTAAATATTTCTTCTCTGTGGTTTCAATTCACTCTACCTCAATGAGCCAGGGGCAAATGTAGGAAAGGAGAGCGTCTTAGGTAGCCCAGGCTGAAAGTGCCACAGTAGACACTGCCGACGGCTTTGCAAATGAAGGGACACTGCGGACTGAGAGAAGCACTGAAGCCAGAGTGAAGATCACAGAGCCCAGCCTGGTAGTCTGGAGGGAACGTGAGCGAGCATCCATTGTGCCTCTTGCTTTACACACAAGTGAGGAAAGGGGACCTGACAGAGTGTGTGTCCTGCCCCAGGGCTCACACTGACAGCTCCTCCCTCCTGGTCCTGGACTTTGTCCTACACAAAACTACATTGCTGCTAATTTTAAAGCTTGAAAGGAGTTTAGACTGAGCCACTCTGATGACAGAAACAACCAAATTTAGTCTCTCCTGACAATGGAATTAGCTGCCACAGCCCAAGAGCATGGCCAGCTTTCTATCTCTTTGCCCTTCAACCCCTGCATTTGATTTCCTCAAGTGTGAGGAAAAAAATGGAAAGATCTGGCATTCTTTCCTTTAGCACAAAGTACACATCGTCCTATAGAACTCCCTAGGTTAATTAGCTTGATTTACTCAATCCACAGTGGATACTTACAGCAAACATCACATGGTACTCCATAAATACATATTAATACAATTTTTATCTGTCAAGTAAAAACTAGTAATATAAAAATAAATAAATAAAGACACATGTAAAAGAAGAAGAGGAATAAAAAAGGAAGGAAGGAAGAAGAAGAAGAAGAAGAAGGAGAAGGAGAAGGAGAAGGAGAAGGAGAAGGAGAAGGAGAAGGAGAAGGAGAAGGAGAAGAAAAAGAAAAAGTCCATTCCCTGGGACTCAGACCTGAGAGCACAGTACAGGCTGTAATTCCTTAATTTCTCTGAAATGCTCCTACTTGCCAAGGCAGGTAGACATACTATACAACGCTAATCCAAAGAAGGGAGCTGCTGAGCCGATGGAAGGTAAGAGGTGAGCCCCCTTTGAAGGTCAGTGTGGGTGGGAAGATGAGGGAACCTCCCACACAGCTGCAGAAGCTGCCAAAGTCTCTAGAAAAGGAGCATGCATCCTGCCCCTTCACATATAACTGTTGCTAAGTCAAGCCTGCTGGGTCTAAGAACAGGAGCCCTTAGAGAAGTCTCCTGGCACAGTTCTGTACCTCCCCTTCCAAGCCTTGAATGGAGCCAGGCAGAGCCAGGACAGTCCTGCCACATGGCTCTGAGAGTTTTCCTCTGCCCTGGGCAAGGCCCACCCTGGACCTCACTGCTGAGAGAGGCCTGTTCGGTATGTAGCGCGGATGGCTGCACACAATATGGCGGACACGTCTGAATCAATTGCTCCCTAAGATGAAACCCAAGTCTGAGCTTTCCAGACCATGAACTATAATCAGAGAAGTTGGAAAACAAGCAAGCACAGATGCGCATGTGCAAAAGAGGAAGAGGGAGGGGAAGAACATACAGACAGAATCCTATGCCCAACCAATTGAAACCACAAAGTGCTTATAGCATATAAGGGAAATAGAGAAATCTTACAATATATGAGAATGGTGGGTATGAAAGAATGAAGAGCCTCAATATTATAGCATCCTAAAGAAACTCCATTTTATTACATGTGGGTTCTGCAACATTTTCTACCAACAGGAAGAGGGAAAACTGAGTTAATCTACCCTTCAAGTCCCACCTCCCCTAGGGAACCTCTCTAATTCATATGCACCACCCCTTTCTGGCCCATGTTCTACAACTGCTTCTCCTATGTTTGTCGTGTGTCCTTAGCTAGACAGAAACTCTCTGGGTCAAGCCAGAGGGTAGGCAGTAGAAGAATACAGCCAAGGATCTGAACATGGCTCAAAGTCTCAGGCAGGTTGCCAAGATCAGAACAGACGGTAGAGGGGAAGTCTAGGTCTGAGAGACTGAAAGAATGCAGCAGTTCCTCTGCGTCAGAGCAGACAATGAGTTAAAAATCTAGGGAGGCAAATACAGCTTGAGGAGTTAGACAATCATGGAAGATGAAGGCAGGGAGATCCAGAGCTCAGCAGGTCAGAGAAGTTGAAGGAAGAGCACCAAAGAGCAGGAACCTCAGACACAGGGCCGAGCCCAGGGCAGAGGCCCTCACCCCTGCGCCCTTGTTTCTGGTCACACTCCCCGCTATCACGTAGTCATGTCTGGCCCCGAGAGGGAGACACAGTTCTGGCGATGATATTTTGGAGGACGGGGGTGTGGAGGGGGCAGTCAGTCAGTACGCCTGCCACCCTCGATCAGGACAGCGGTAAAGCTGTAGAGAATGGACGGAAAAAACATTTCTCACACCTTAAGACAACACAGATGCCATAAACTTCCATGTCTAGCCAAAAATTTATTGAGAGATAAGAACAATTTAAAATCAGTCATTCATTGTGTAAATGCTAAACCTTCTGTTTCACTCAGTCACTCGAAACTGCTTCTTATGTGCCAGGCACGGTGCAAGACACTGTGAACGCTGGAGGGAAACAGACCAGAAATGGTCCCTGACATCCTGAAGCTCCCCATGCAGCCTAAAAGCATCTCCTTCCTTCCTCCCTGCCTCCCTTACGCCCTCTCTCCCTCCTTTCCCTATTCCATCCCAACCACCCACCCATCCTTACGTTTTATTTTAATGTGTTTGTAGAGTGTTTTTATTATATGCCGGTTAAAAAACATCACACGGTTTCCACAAAGCAAAATTAAAACCC
>CAUYSK010052584.1:0-17045 GCA_963575035.1 Avahi laniger
AAAGATGTGGAAACAGCCCAAGTGTCCATCAATACATGAGTGGATTAATAAACTGTGGTATATGTATACCATGGAGTACTATTCAGCTTTAAGAAACAATGGTGACATAGCACCTCTTATATACTCCTGGAAAGGGCTGGAACGCATTCTACTAAGCAAGGTATGCCAAGAATGGAAAAATAAGCACCACATGTACTCACCATCAAATTGGTATTAACGGATCAACACATAAGTGTATATCTAAGAATTACATCTATTAGATATTGAGCAGGGGGAGGGGGGATGAGGGAGTAGGGGATGGGTATATGTGTACACAAAGAGTGCAATGTGCACCACGCAATTGGATGGACATATTTGAAACCTGGACTGAGGGGGGGAGGGGGGGCAGAGGCAACACACGTAACCTAAACATCTGTACCCTCATATTATGCTGAAATAAAAAAAAAAAAAAAAAGAATAAGCTTCTCAGTTACCATGAAAAAATTCAATTGTGATATTGATTTTGAGTGCATTGGATTGAAATTTATAGGTCAATTTAGGGGAATTTAACAACCTGACAATATCTGGTCTTTCTGCCTGCAAGCATGTTGTGGGTACTTTTTGTTCTTTTTAAGGGTTTATATTTTTCTCTGTTGAGATCTTATATAATTTTTGTTTTATTTCCGGACTTCATGAATTTGTTTTGTTTTACACCATCTCAAGAAAACATTTAAAAATATTATAATCAATTTTTTCTAGCATTTTTAGACATTATCCAAATATCTAGTCCACCACAGGATTAAAACCAGAAATTTGCATCCACTGTAAACCACATCAGACTCACTTTCGCTTGAACCACACTGTAGAAACTGCATTTCATAAGTCCAATAAAGACCTCCATGTGGCAAAACAATTGTCAATGTTCATTCTTCACCTCATTAGTCATTAAAGTCCCATTAATATTGATAAATATACTACCTAGCTTTGACAAATATTTTAATTTTCATTGTCATTTATAGACAGATGAGTGGGAAAACTTTAAATTGAAAAAAAAAAAAAGCTTTGAGTATGTCCTGATTGGAGGCTGTTGGCATGGGAAAGCTGGAGTGTTAATTGGAACTCTCAAGTTCATTATTTTTCAAACATTTTTTCATTATAATCACAAATATTTATTTTCTGCTTAATACTGACAAATAATTACACAGTTCCACAATTTTTAAAAGCAGTTAATATTATTAACATTTACATGTTTTTAATTAAAAACTTATAGAATTTCTTCTTTTCTATTTTTCAGTATTAAAAAAACTATAAATTGGCACTAAAAATAAAATTGAGGGAATAAATACAATTAACAAACTATAGAGTTTTTTTAAAGATTATAAAACAACCAAACAAAAGGAAAGATATATGGCAACTTCAAAAATCAGAGAGGGACTATATCCTTTAGTTTATCTAAAACCATACTTGCCATTCAGTATTTCTATTGGTAATGTTTACTCTAAAGCCTCTTAGTACATATCTGTTTAGGGAATGTGGGAAAAGGATGTGTTAGAATTATTCCTAATCTCTTCGATTTGTCAAACCTGTGCTCCAGGGCAGTGGAAGTGAGGAAATGTTCCTGATGGTCCCACTGTGAAACTTTGGCTGCTGGAATTTTCACCCTTCCACATTTAACTGAAAAGTAATTTTGAAACATAGCTTGATAAAACAAGTGACAAATGTGATATTACATTGCTTCTTGAAGTAATGCATCAGGGACTATAGCTGTAATACTTCATGTTTTGATCTAATCTTGAAGAAAGGCTAAGTCAGAACAAGAAGAATTAGATATAATTAATTCACCAGACCATGACAGAACAAAGCAAGTTACTCTAATATCATGTACCATAATGTGGATATCAAACAATTCAGGATCAAAGAAAAATATTATGATTTGAGATCATTCACATTGAACAGAAATACGAAGGCCTTAAAATATATGCCAGAAAAAATATGGACTCTATTATATACTGTTGTAATACTGACTATGATCTTAGGATTTTTATTTTAAATTACTTTTTGAATTTGTTCATTTCTCCTAAGCATATGATTATATATAATTTAGTAGGTAGATAAGTTAAATTAATTTTTATTTTTTAATAGATAAAAAAACATTTTAAATCTTTAAAAAATTCTTATTTCATTTCTTATGAATTGTCCATAAAAATGGATATCAAAATAATAATGACAATAATTTACATATATGGAGTGCTTAATAAATGTCTAGTATAGTTCTAGGCATTTTAACATATATTAATTTATTTAATACATCACACAGCAACTTATGCAGAGTTAACAAATTCCCTTCTAGGTTCAAAGAATTCACATCACCAAAGCAGATCTTATGAATTAGGTTAATTAAAGGTGTTAAAAAGCCAAGATGTTCTAAATTCTATTGATGAAGCAAAAGGTTAATACATCAGTTAGCTCTGACAGTTGCTCTTAATTAGACAGCTCTCATCTATTTGAGCTCTTTCCTGTCTTTCGATCAGCAGCTGCAGGCACCTGTTGATTCCCACCCCCAGCTCTGGCACTCAGCCCACAAATTCACTCCAACCTTGTTTGCCAACACTGAGCAGCATGCATAAAACAAAGAGATTCTGTCCCGACTTTAGTATTTATGCTGCTCATAAGGATCTCCCTATACATTTGAAATGATAAACAAATGCTCCTATCTGCATACTGGAACCTGAATGTTTCATTTTACGTAGTACGAATTTGGGAATTCACACCTTCAGTTAGCTATACCTTTCTGGTTCTGTCAGATTATAGTGAACTCCTACAGGACATATTGTATCTTTCTCTATACATAGTGTTCAGTTAATCCTGGAATCCTAAATGCTGAATTTAACACAGTCTTTTGCATTTCATTCATTCATCCAGTTATTGAAAAACATTTAGCAATTATTTTCTGTATAACACATACCATAGTAAATGTGGCAAACGCAATGTTTATAACATAGATACTATCCTTTATCTCCTGGAGCCATATCCTCTAATAAACTCCTCTTCATTTTATTTTGTCTGGAGAATATTAATTTCCATAATATTTCCTATTATGGACTCTGCTGGTATTCCTTGTTCATTTCCTGATCAATAACCGTAAGATATCATGGACCTAAAAGTTTTACAAGAAGGGAATAATTAAATTTTAGTAAAGGTATCCATGCTTTCTATTATGCCATAAAAAACCCCACAGATTGCTCATAAATATTTCTACTGTGGAGGGGATCTAAGAAACTGAAATTCTATCTTTTGTTAGTGTTCCTAATAAAGAAGAGTGACCCTACTAACCAGGATATTGAAAGTTTGAATCTAGTTCCTTTATTTTTCTAGGAAAATAGATTTATTGGAATAATTTAAAGAGGAAAATGTGGGGCAGCAATATTTTTTAATGTGCAAGCGCAAGGAGCAAAAATGATGCAGACCAAGTTGTCCTAACAAATTTTGCCCTCACCTAAACACTTTAAATACATTATCTTTATAATTCAGTGGAAATGTATGCTGTCTTTCCACTTTCCTTTTCATATATAAAGAAACAGGTATAAAGCAGTTAAGTCATTTGAATAAAGTTATCTAAGTGCTTTTGTCAAGATGGAAGGTATATTTTATTACCAGGAAAAAAAAATGATGCATGAGAAACAAAGAGTATAAATTCAATTTAATTATTGGAGTGATGTAAGAATTATGTTTTTAAAAGCTTCCTTAAAAGTAATTATTGTTGACTTATTTAAACAAGAGGTCTGCTGACTTTTCCTGTTAAGTCTCCGGATAGTAAAATTTTAGAGTCTCTGAACCCTGCAATCTCTGACACAAACTTGCTGATATAGCTCAAGAGCAGCCATAGATTATTTAAACTAACGGGTATGACTGTGTTCTGAAAAATTTTATATACGAAAACAGCTGATGGGCTGGATTTGGCCCATGAGCCAGGGTTTGCTGATCCTCTCTCTAATTCCTCTCTCTAAAGGTGTCATCAAGTGTCCTACCACACTAAATGATTTGCAACATCTTCTCATTTAAAATACTGACTGGCAAGTGCAGAGACAATTGCCAATAATCTGGATTATTAACCTTAGATCCTTTATAAAAACATGCCTGGTTTACAACTTAAGTTTTAATGATTTAATGACTGTAATGGGGATACAATCTTGGGGCAGTGAAATTAAGGGAAAAGAGAAGTAAGGTAGGGAAAGGTAAGAAGCAAGTGCAAGACAATGTTTATTTTCATTACTTGGGGCTGCTATAACAAAGTTTCGTAAACCGAATGGCTTATAAATAACAGAAATTCATGTCTCAGTTCTAGAAGCTGGAAGTCCAAGATCAGAGTGCCAACACGGTTGGGTTCTGGTGAAGGCTCACTTCCTGGTTCATAGACAGAATTCTTCTATGTCCTCACATGGTGGGAAGAGCAAGAGAGTGCTTTGTGGTCTCTTTTATAAAGGCACTACTCTCATTCATGAGGGTTGTGCCTCCATGCCGTAATCAGCTTCCAAAGGCCCCACACCTAATACCATCACCTTGGGGGTTAGGATTTCAATATAGAAATTTCTAAGGGACTCAAATATTCACTCCATATAATCTATTACCAGGAAGATTGTTCCTTCATAAAGACAGTGTATCTAATGCCCTCAAGACAACTCTAGAGAGAATGTACAGAAGTTATTGCTTCAGAGGGAGTATTAGAAAGAGAATTTATTGTCTAATATCCTCTGGCATCCTGTATCTCATTGGTCAAAGTTTGTTCCAGGGGATTTTCGTTCTCCTGAACTTCTGAATGTATCATCTCATTTCTTACCCAGCTTCTGGGAAGCTGTATCTTACTTCATGTTTTCTGTTACTTCATCTGATCCCAGAGGTTCCAGATATTTGCCTTAGATCATAAAGCCACATAGGCCTCAACAGAGCGAGTTACTTGACGCACAAATAAGAGGAAACAAGCATCAAAAGCCAGAACATAAATGCGTTTGAGTTAATTCTAGGTGTAGCATGTAGTCTAAGATCATATTCTAAATTTAATGTGGGGAGAAAGGAAAAGAAGTATAAAATAAGGTACAATTTATTCAAATTTTTATTTTATAAACCCAACTCTGTTTGTTAAAAGGAAATAATCATGTTGGTAAAGGTATGATGATATTATATTAGCATTTTCTGTTTAACAATAATAGTTTCATCCTCTAGATAATGGCAAACTTGCTGAGATAATACTTTTTTTAGGCAAGCTTATAGTGTTACAAAGCAATTTCTGATTCCTAACAGCATATTATGTCAATAATAATCTCTATATCTTTCATGTCATATATGAAATTATACATATATATATATATTTTTTTTTTTTTTTTTTTGTAGACAGGTCTTGCTCTGTTGCCTGGGCTAGAGTTCAGTGGCATCATAACAGCTCACTGCAACCTCAAACTCCTGAGCTCAACTGATCCTCCTGCCTCAGCCTCCCAAGTAGATGGGACTATAGGTTCATGCCTACATGCCTGGCTGATTTTTCTATTTTTTGTGGAGACGAGATCTCACTGTGCTGTGCAGGCTGGTCTTGAACTCCTGACCTCAATGTTTTTCCAACCTCGGTCTCCACAAAGTGCTAGGATTACAAGTGTGAGCCACTGCACCAGGCCTGAAATTATATATTTTGATAAAATTTTAATGACAAGATAAATAAATATAAAATCCATAATAGTATTTAAAATCATAATTCTTAAAATAGTGACTTATTTACACTCTATATTTAGTGAGTTACTAAGCATCATTAATTCTTCACTAGATTTACAACATATTGATATATCATCATTCTAGTCCCTTTACCACTTTTGACACTAACTAGGTTATGGGAACTATAATTTAGATGTTTTTCTTTCTTTGTTTTTTTTTTAATTTTTTTTTTTTTTTTTTAAATAGAGACAGGGTCTTGCTCTTGCTCAGGCTGGTCTCGAACTCCTGAACTCAAGCAATTCTCCTGCCTCAACTTCCCAGAGTGCTAGGATTACAGGTGTGAGGCACCATGCCCGGCCTAGATGTTTTCCTTAAATATAATATTTTCTTATTGAAATATAAAACATTGTGGTAAAATATATCATTACTCTCAAGAGATAGGTCATATGATCTTAAAAGCATTCAATAATAAAATCTTCATTTAATCATTCAAATTATTATTTTAAATCATCTACAAAATAAGAATAGAGATAATTATACCAATACATTGTGATTGCTCAGATTGTAATGAAAGCTACACACACACACACACACACACACACACACACACAGAGACACTTACATTTTCAGTGTTGTAAACATTGTAAACTATTTTCTAGTCTAGCTTACTTATAGAAAACCTATTTTATTTCACAATAGGCAAAGTCTGTTTCTCATAAGTATTCTTTAATAACAGCCATTTAAAAATTTTGAGACCTGCTCAGAAGCACATAAGCACATGAGCACATGATTCCTGCATGTGGACTAAAAGGAAAAATAGTTTCACCAAAATAATGACAGACTAAATTTAATTCTAATCATTTAAGCATGTTAAAAGCATCACAAAATAAGTCACTAAGTAATGAGCACAACACAAAGTTGTGACCTTCCCCTAGTCCCAAGCCTAACCCCACAAGGCGCATCATCCTTCAGCTCATCCACGACACTCACTTCTGTGGTTCGCTCCACTGCCTAACATCACTGACCTCTATACGTTCCCCACCTCCACTTCATTCCTGTTTATTCAGTTTAGGGTTATATAAACTTGAGGGATAGAAATAAAGTGATTTCTGAAGAAGAGAGTAAAGATGTTTTTGTGTATTTCTTATTAAAAAGGCATTCAGAAAGATACCATACTGTCAAGGCACATGGGGAGAGGTGCCCAACCCAGAGTTCTCAATTTAAACAATGTTTTTTTTTTGTAGATATTGATGTCTTAAATGAGATTTTCGTTCTACTTTGGCAACTGTTTTGTTCACTCAGTTTTCTTCCATAGACAATTTTGTCAAAGAGCTTTATACGTCTGATTTTTCTCTCCCTTAAATGCTGTAAACCCACCGTATCACTCAAATGTATCTGCTCCTACATCAATTAACTCCAGTTACTGAGGTTATCAACATTATAATCATCAAATGTAGTAAACTCACTTCATAATTTTATGTAAGTACCAACTCTATAACAATTCTGGAAACATTTTTTTCTAATTTGTTTTCCTTAACAGAATGCAAGGTTAGTTTGAAATATCTTCTTTCACCTGTCTCTTGAATATTGCTGTTCTCCAGGATTCTGTCTCCTTTCACCTAAGCTGCTTTGTTTACTCCCATGGCCTATTGGTAACCATGTTTTGGAAATTCTTTTTCCTAAATTAGCTATCTCTTCTCCATTGTTTCTACTTCAGCTATAATTTAAAAATTTACAAATTTTCCCTTTTCTAGACTCCCTGATAAAATTTTCATCCTCCACACTGCCAGTAGTTATATTGGTATTTCTAAAACAAACATTCTTACCCACTTCGTGTAATTCCAATCCAATCTATGGTAGTCAGAATCTGGTATTTATCTTCTAGGGTGCAGAAATAAAATATTAGAACTGTTATATCTGTTAATGTTATTTTATTTATTTCTAATTTTCCTTTTTATGTCTAAAATGTGTAGTATATTATTGATAAAAATAAAAAAGGTATTCATCATGGAAGTCATACTTCATAAAGGAGTGAAACATGAGAAAGATCGTTGGTGCATAAAATCTACTGCAAATTTATTAGAAGTTTCTGTAGTTCACAATATTGTATATTGAGTATGAATATAAATAAATTACATACATTAATTCTAATCCTTACTCAACTATGTTTTATTGAATGCCTATTATAAACCAAACACTGTAATAAGCATGTTCTAGTCAAATCATTCATTGTTTACATAAAATTCATTTGTTTCAACTTATATCTTTATTTTTTTAAATGTCATTTAAGATGATTTTTATATATGAATGAAAGAAATATTGTTTGTGTTTTTTAACTATTGAATTCAAGTTGGGATTTTTTGGTTAGAGTAACCTAACTACAAAGCTAATACAAAAGTGATGCAGCTCCTATCATCGGAAATTTCCCATCTTTTCTTGTGAAATACTTTCCTGGTATCATAGCTGTAAATGATGTTATATATGTAATTATGTACAAAACTATACACCTGACTCCATTATAGTTTCTAGCTTTCTATACTTTTTGTCTCAAGAATTTATAACATAGTAATGGTAATATCACACGGGATGAAAATTCTTCCAGATTTTAACTCTTAAACACACTATAAACATATATGTGTGTTTAGAAGTGAGGAGAATGCCATTTCACTTGCTACTTTGGACAGGATTTGAAGAGTTTCTATAAATTAAGAATTGAGTCATATACCATTATACTGTTGAGTGCAAATTGCAGTACCTTTTTAAAGTTTATTCATGCTATGTTTATATTACCGTATTTCCCAATAAAATCTCCAGCATTTTGTAATCAGTGTGTGTGGATACAAAATGACTTCATAGAGGTTTTTCTGTTATGCTTTTTTTTTTTTTGCTGCTATTTTCATTTATTTAAGTTTTCACAAGGCAGAAATGCAATGCATCAAGCCACTTTCTTTTTGGAGACATAAATGCACAATAATTATGGACCAAGAGAGTTTTAAGATGCACAGGATTAGCCCCACAATAATGCAAGCTCACATCTGCAGCCAGTCTAAAAATGTCACAGAGACCTAATTTTGCATCAATGCAAATGTAATTTGTTTCCTAGCATTTCCACATGGAAATAAATTGGTGACTATGTTTAATTCATTTGCTATTTAATTTTTATTTTAGCTTTTTCAGCTAGGCTACTGGGAAAATAATATACCTATGCTATTGTAACTTTGTGCTTTACAGGTACAACAGTATTTCAATCTTACCTAGTGATTCTTCTGGTTCTCTCTAAAGCCCAATTTTCTCTCTTGTGTTCATAAATGTATATACAATTGATTTTTGAATACTTATGCTGGAAAAATCACTAAGGTACTCTTCAGATTCAGTTTATGTGTAAGTGATTAGGACGTCCTCCATCCCTTGCCATCATGTTTCTCTACCTGGTCCTCCTGGGTTTCTTTCTCTTTCTTTAGGTCAAAAGACTTTGACACCTTGTAAGTCTACTATTTTAATATTTCTGGATTCCACCAGCCTTGTTATATTTCTCTTGCCACTGTACTAATCAATCATTGCTATCATTTCACTAGATTAGCATTATCATCTCCTCCACAAGTGGGTCATCTCATAATTGTACTCACTGGTGTGTTCCTCACCATGCTACTAGACTAATATCATCAAAATACAGTAAGTCCTCACTTAACGTTGTTGATAGATTCTTGGAAATTGCTACTCAAGAGAAGCAACCTACAGCAGGTCCTTGAATAACGTTGTTTTCTTTAGTATCTTTTCGTTACGTTGATGAAAAAAATTGGTTTTGTTATATGTCGTTTTGCTTAGTCACAGTTTCCGAGAATGTATGGATGATATTAAGTGAGGACTTACTGTAAAATCTTCCCTGTTAACCCCTACATGAAATCTTCAAGAGGCTCTCCATAGCCTTCAGATGAAATGTGAGCTCCTTTACTGACAATGTTTGCCCCTTGTTGATATAATCTCTTTCTAAATCAAGAGCTTATCTTTCGTCATAATTCCTTTTTCCTCTATGATTAGAAAACTCTACTTCTCTCACTTTCTCAACAATATACAGTGTCAAACTTGCCTCAAAGTTTTTAGACAGATGCCTTCTTCTTGTGTATTCTTCCTCTGGTAATTTTCTCAGGTGATTTCATTTTATCATTTTAGTGTAGACCTTGTTTCCTAGACTAGATTAAATGTCCCTGTTTCATGTCTCTTACCCCTCTACTCCTCTAGACTATTTTGTTGATAGCAATTTGGTAAGGCCTGGCTTATAATCTGTCTCCTTCATTTCATTCTTAATTCTTTATATTGACACCTTATTTCAATTGATCATTGATGAATTCCTTGTACCTACCACATTGTCCTGCACATAAATTTGGTTTAAATATATTTGTTTAAAGTATTTCTTGAAACTTTTAGGAAGAGTAAACTTTTAGTAGAAGTTTCAGTGATTATTAACATATTTAAAGTGAATATGATTATGCAGAACAATTCTATGAAAGTTCTATTTTTATCATTCTACATGCATTAGTGTTATATATCACTTATATTAACTTATATTTTATAGATTTATAATATCTAGAGTTGAATTTTCAGAAAGATAATTTAAAATACAAATTTGATTTCTACATGATATAGATTAACCATTAAGATATTGAACTTACCACAAATATTTGATGTGAATTAACAAATTAATTACCTCATATAATGGCATAAAATAATTTTTTAATAATATTTAATTAATGGTCATGGTATAGAAAATAATGAGATTTTTGAATCTAACAAACCTGAATTCTAATACAAGATATGCCACTTACTTGCTGAGTGAAATTTTACAATAACAGAAAGTAAAAGCTACCATCTATTCAATGATTCATACATGTTTACATAATTTCATTGACTCTTCACTACCACCTTGTTAATTAAATGTACTTTTCCCCAGTGTACCTATATAAAAGTGAAGGGAACTAAATCTCGTGTTGCCTAAGGACATAGAATTAATAGATAACAAACCTGAGATCCAAAGAGCATGTTGTTTTCCTTATACTCATTTATCTTTCTTCTCTGGATTTGAGTTTTGTTGTGAGGTTTACAGTTTATTTGTTCATAAAGTACTAGAGTGATTTACACTCTATAATTGGTCGATATTTGTTTCTTTAGTTAGGTAATATAATAAATTCAGAATTCCTGTATGGTTTCTTGACTTCTGGAAGCAATGATGCCTTCCAATAGAATTGATGCCCTGGCCTCTCCTTTCATACCAGTGGTGATTCATGAGAGAAAAAGTTACTACCGTATTGCTTCTATTTATAATCCTTTCATTACTCCATTTTATATTTCCTTTTCCCTCTTTATCTGCCACCCTTCCATCATTCCTGCAGAAGAAGTTGGTTGAAGATTCATTCTAAGTTTAGTTATTTGCACAACAGAATTTTCTATGAGTTCTTTATATATGTGGGTGCTCTCATCCCCTGGATTACCACTGAGAGGAAAATGATTGTCACCACCAGGCACTTTATGGCTTAGGCATGTATAAAAATATTACACGAAAATTATTTAAACCATCTTTATTCTTATTTTATGTATTTTAAGGGTGCTTTTCTAAAACTCATCAGAAGAGGGATATTTATATCAGAAGAAAATTGAAACCACCCATAAAAGAATCTTGACTATTGCTGTGTTTCAGCTAGATTGAAGCTTGGTATAAAGAGAACATACAAAAGACTGCATGCAGTAAGTTGCTAGTTTAGTTATGTCATGACATCAAAACTTTTCAATAGCAGGCAATTATGTAAGGCTGGCTTGACCCTGTTTTTCTTGATCTTGTTTCCCAAAGAAGGTCAACAGCTGCTAGTGACACTGTCCTTGCAATGTAGGCTCTTCTTTATTCTAAAAATAAATATCTAGCATTTTCTATGTCATTATGTAATTTATGAAAACTTAACTAACAATGTGTTTTTCTGTTTAAAGGAATATGTAAAACCTTTCAATTCTACTGTTTCTTGGTCAAAGCACACTGTCATCAAAGCTACTTGTACTTTGGGAATAGGAAAAAAAGAAAAAGCCAATATCCAGGAATCCCTGAATAACAACTCTGCTTGGAAATTTCTAGCAATACTTGAAGACCACTTTGCAGCAATTCTTTATGACACTTTCATGATAGATTGCAAAATACAATTTCCCAAAATGACTAACAAATCAATCATCATTCTGAGCCTGGTGGTTCTTTATAGCTGTTTTACAAATGGAAAAACAACATGTAGTCGGCAATTGGTGAAAGAATGGCATCCACAGCCCTCACCATATGTGGTGAATTGGACACTAACAGAAAACATCTGCATGGACTTCTACAGAGATTGCTGGGTTTTGGGTGTAAACACTAAAATGGACACTCTAGGCAGTCACATTGTTCCACAGATTTGTCCTTTGCAAATTCAACTAGGAGATATCCTTGTTATTTCTTCTGAACCATCTCTTCAATCTCCAGAAATAAATCTGATGAATGTTTCTGAAATATCTTTCATTGACTGTGTGCAAAATACCACAACGGATGATCAGTTGCTTTTTGATTGCAAACTAAAAGGAATGCACACTGTTAATCCTCAGTGGCTGAGTGCTGGGACACATTATTTTATCACGGTAATGGCAAGTGGTCCATTACTTTGTCAACTGGGACTTCGACTAAATGTGACGGTGAAACAGCAGTTCTGCCAGGAATCTCTAAGTTCAGAATTTTGCTCTGGTCATGGTAAATGTCTTAGTGAAATTTGGGACAAGACATACAGATGCCATTGTCAGCCTCCATTTTCTGGAATATACTGCCAGGAACTTGATGCATGTTCTTACAAACCATGTAAAAATAATGGCAGTTGCATTAATAATAGAGAAAAATGGAATAAGCAAGGATATGAATGTATCTGTCACCCGCTGTTTACAGGTAAGATTGCTTTAAAATAGCATAATTCTATTGAAAGTAGGAAAATAAACTGAATTCATCTACTGTTACTTAATTAAAAACAAGATACATTTAAAAAAAACTTGTCTAGATGTCTTAGAATGGGCTAAATTTGGATTCGAAACATATAAAATTCTCTAAATATTTTCATCTCTTTTCCAACACTCACTATTAATGTCTCATGCATTAAAAAATAAGATTATCAGAACAAGATAAATGTTTTTAGTTATTGAATGAAATTCCCAAGATCATGATATTTGGGTAAACAGTTCTGGCTGATAATGTGAAAATGAAGTATGCATCTGAGTACTGGAAGTTACGAAACGATGTGGTTGTGGGAAAGTCATTGAAGTTTCTTGGCAGTGTTGGAGAGGAATAGATAATTGGGAGCCAGGACCGATGTTCTTAATGGATGTTGCCGCATCTATAAAGTGATTTATAGTATAGATAATAGTGACAAGGATGAAAAGATGATATAATTAATAACTGGTTGTAATAAGCTAAACGAGAGACAATGATCAGGAAAGGTTGTGAAAAGAAGATATTTCATGAGTAATTAAGCAAGAGGAAGGGCAATCTAAAAACAACGTAAATCAGTTACCAAACTGAGGCTGAAGTGAATACTACTTGAGAGTTCACCAGGAAATTTGGGCCATTAGCAGAAAGTGAAAAGAATGATTGAAGATGTAGGGAATATTTGAAGTTTGGAAACCTATGAAAGAATTTATTTTAATGAGAGTTCCACAGATTTGGCATGGAGAGTTATAAGGGAAATAAATAAGGCTAGGATGATCTAACAAAGGGAAGCATTTGACGAAAGACGAATTGGTAGTGTATTTTGGTCATGAGAAAGGAGGGTTAGCAGCCGGTGTGTCTGGAGCAGATCACATTCAGGAATCTAACTGTAATTTTGTTGGGCAGACTTCAGGGAGCTTCTTTCTCCCATGTGCCTGGGAGCCGACTTCACTGGAGTCAAGCTTGAAGAGGCTGTGTGATAAGATATAACTGAAGACCTCAACAAACCATTGCAGGCTCTAAAATTCACCTAATCTATATTTCAAAGAGTAATTTTAGACTTGATAGCAGGGAAATACCAAGGCTATTTAAGAAGGTAGTACCAACAATATCCACTGAACACCTTGTCTCTATAACAGTATTCAAATTCTCATTTGACTCTATTGCCATTGGTGATAAATGTAGGATTTACACCCCGGATTTATGCTGGGGTGTATCAAGTAATTAAAGTTAAGGCAGGTTAGAGCAAAAATGAAAGCATTCAAATTGCTGATTTGTGGCGAATAAAAAGAAATTTAAATAAGCCTCTAAAGCATATATTTTAACCTATTTAAAGGGTTTTAAAGAATATTTGACCAGAAAATTTCTACCATGTATCAGAATATTAATTTACATGTATGCATTCATATTTTGTGAAATATATCAGAGGTTTTATTGTAACTGCA
Organism: Avahi laniger; assembly: GCA_963575035.1. Taxonomy (NCBI): domain Eukaryota; kingdom Metazoa; phylum Chordata; class Mammalia; order Primates; family Indriidae; genus Avahi; species Avahi laniger. The sequence goes on from CAUYSK010052584.1 coordinate 14,101, forward strand.
TAGAGTGGTTTATTTCTTACTCAAGATTAGTTTATTTATTTATCTGAAATACAGTCATAAGTGTTTTAAATCATTAAACTTTAAGCATCATAAAATATCTAAAGATGACTTACTTATTTTTACAACATTAGGCATATTCTATTATGCCATTTAATTATAAATAATTAGTTCAGTTTTAAAATCTCAAGAGATATAGAACTATGTGGAATTACCAAAGCAATTGAGAATACTCACTGAATTAGTTTGCTAGGGCTGCCTTAACGAAGTACCACAAGCTGGATAGCTTAAACAACAGAAATTTATTTGCTCAGTTTTGCATGCTAAAAGTTCAAGATCAAGGTATTGGCAGGTCTGGTTTCTTCTGAGACCTCTCTGCTTGGTCTGTAGACTGCTGTCTTCACATTGTCTTTTCTCTGTACATGTCTATGTTCAAATTTCCTCCTCTTATAAGGATACCAGTCATATTGGATTAGGACCCATCCTAATGAAATTTTTTTTTAATCTCAATTATATACTTTTCTAAAAATTCTGTTTGAGCATTAGGATTTCAACATATGAAGGGGGGGGCATAGTATAGCCCATAAAACTCACTAAAATTTAAATAGTACACGACCTATTAAACAATCTACAATTTAGTTTTTGTGTTTGGAAAACAATTTGGCACATAATTATATTTATTTTCATTTTATTTTCATTGTGTTTGGGATTGCTTAGAGTTAAATGAAGAAAAACGAGTTCTGCATTAGTAAGGCATTAGTAAGACATGTCAATATACAAGGAACTTGAAATGAATCAATGATAATGGCAAAAACTGCTTACAAATTAATTAAAAGCTCAATTAAATAGAGGGAAGAAAGCAAACTGCCAAATTAAAAACAAGTGTTTTGTAGCAACATTTGTCCACTTGACATGTCTTGGGATTGCCTAGGCACATTTCTCTAGTAAGAATATCATAAGATGATTGAATATGCATAGAAAAATATGCTATGCAAGGCTGTGATATAGTGGGATCACAACAGCAGGGGTAAATGAGATCTGGAATATTTGATTTATTAGCAAGGGCAAAGAAGTGTAGAATTTACAAATTTATGCACAACTACTGAGAATCCCGGCAGTAATTTCTCCTTGTGAGTGGTTCCCTTGGCTAGGTGGTAGGTCTAAGACATGCATTTGAATGTGTCACTTTGTAAATTATGACTACAGTACTACCAGCGTATGTTGAAGAACTGGTCCTTACAGGTGTTAACATTATCTACTATCAAAACACAGGTAAATTTTTAAGTTATCATAAAAATTAACTAATGCTCAACTTGCAAGAATCAGAAAAGTATTTGAATATTATAGTATCAGATCAGAAGATGAAAAAGCTGATGTTAAATACCAAAACTAATTTTGATTCCATTTAAATACATGATCATGTAACACTGTTTTATAATTTAAATTACATTCTATCAAATGTATTTAGTATTATTTACTATTAAAGAATTGAGAAAAAAACAATGGTCATAATTAAATACTTCTATGTAATGTAAAAAACTTTTTTTTTCATTTTTATAGGAAGGGATTGTTCAGAAATAATTGGTCAATGTCAACCACATATCTGTTTCCATGGAAACTGCAGCAATATTACTGCAAATAGTTTCATTTGTGAATGTGAAGAACAATTTTCAGGTAAAAAAATGCACACGTATATGCATATCCATATACACAAATAATTTTAATCCCATTTTATTCATTTCAAATAAAATTTGAAGTGCTTCACTTATCATTGAAAAATACAATTTTAAAGGTTGTATACTTTGACCTTTTTTATGAATAAGATTAATAAATCAATCTGGTTAATAAAATGAAATGATTAATGATAACTATTCCATAATATAAGAAGAGTCTGAATGCCAGTTCACGTGTTTTTCACCATGATAAAATATATTTTGTATTTCAGTACTAAAATATTTTTAGAAAAGTGTACATTTGTATATAATTTACATAATTATATCTAACTTATTCCTTAGGTAACATGTCATTACAGACAAAAACTCTTTTATCAAGAGTAAACTTTTCTATACCTTTTCAAATGAATATAAAGAAGTGAAATAAAATCATTGTTTAAACCAACAGCTTCTTAAATATTGGTTAAATGTTTAGACAATAAAAGTATCTTTAACCTATCTCTGTCTTCCCTTTGAACTCTTCTACAGTTCTCCATTTTCTTGGAACTATAGCTTACCCTCATTATATCTGTCCCTCTTTAAAATATCTCTAGGCAATGGTATCTTTAGCCACAATTAGACAACTAAAAAGTCCTTTTGCGGAAGTGAAACAAAATGCACATTTCTCTCAAATTCCAGAGAATGGTAGTATTTCTGAGTGTTTTTCTTGTACACCTTGACAACCTGACTGAGTTGAGGGAGATTTGAAATTTTGATATAGTACACTGGACACTTCCTCACAGTAGGAGAGTTGGTATTAATAAGCACAATGCAGGCAGTAAGAACTCTGAAAACTCTCTTCAAAGAAATTTTTTTTTTGGTCTTTTTCTCTCAAGTCTTCTGTATACTTGAGATAAATTATGAGTTGAAAGATGTCTTACAATATCTAGCCATAGCTTGCATATATACAATGACCATATAATTTATATTCCAAACAATAACATCTTTGAACAAATGAAGTGGCTAAAGCAGTTACAATCATGTTATTGAAATATTTATTTATTTATTTATTTATTTATTTATTTATTTATTTATTATTTATTTATTTATTTTTTATTTATTTTTTGAGACAGAGTCTGTGTTGCCGGGGTTACAGTGCCATGGCATCATCTTAGCTCACAGCAACCTCAAACTCCTGGGCTCAAGCGATCCTCCTGCCTCAGCCTCCCGAGTAGCTGGGACTACAGGCATGCGCCACCATGCTCGGCTAGTTTTTTCTATATATTTTTAGTTGTC
>CAUYSK010052585.1:0-22835 GCA_963575035.1 Avahi laniger
TGTTGGGAGCCAACATGGCCGTGAAGTGGCAGCTTACGGCAGCCATTTATGCCAGCCTTCACTTCCTCCTTCTTCCTCCTCCCCTGGAAATTCCCGCGCTCGATTTGAAAGTCCCGCGCTTCCTTTCCCGCGCGCGCCAAGACCAACAGCCCCTGCTCCCTCACGTCACCCGTCTACCACCAATCAGGGAATGCCACGGCCCCTAAACTTACCCTTCCCCCTTCCCAGGGTATATAAGCAAGCACCCGACAATAAATGCTGAGGCTTGATCAGAGCTTTGTCTTGCCTCCATTTTGTGTGTTTCTTGTCCCGTCTTTCCCCCTCTCTCTCTCTTTTCTTCTCTTCACCGGCAGGTAGTCCGCCCCTCGCCACCCCACGCTGTATGTCCCGCGGGTCGAGACAAATATTTGTGTACAAGTTCTTCTGCACACATGTTTTCACTTCCTTAGATAAATACTTAGGAGTGGAAGAGCTGTGTCGTATGGTAGGTGTATGTTTAACTATCTAAGAAACTGTCAAACTCTTTTCCGAAGCAATCGTACCATTTTACATTTCTACCAGCAGTATACAAGAGTTCCAATTGCCCCACATCCCCACCAATACTTGGCATGATCAGCATTTTGTTGTCTTTTATTTGTTTGCCATTCTAATGAATGTAATGTAGTGGTATCCCATTACGGTTTTATTAGAATTTGCTCACTAATGATGCTGGGCATATTTTGATGTTTACTGGTATTTTGTATATCTTCTCTGTCATGTCTATTCAAATCTTTTGCCATTTTCTTATTGAGTTTTTTGTCTTTTTATTTTTACTTATTTATAAAGATGGCGTCTCACCCTGTCACACAGGCTGGAGTGCAGTGGCGTGATCATAGCTCCCTGCAGCCTCAAACTCCTGGGCTCAAGCCTCCTCCTGCCTCAGCCTCCCAAGCAGCTGGGACTGCAGGCACGAGCCACTGCACCCAGTCTGTCTTTTTTTTTTAATCTATGAAAATTCTTTACATATTTTGGATGCAACACTGCACATTTCTGAAAGGGTTCAACAGAAGTGGGGGACCTAAGCCAGAGGGCTGCAGCCTGCGCTACTGGGAGCTCCATCCAGAATGGGGAACGGCCTCTGCCTCTCTGAGGGATCAGGAGGACGTAGCTCAGCAGCACTGCTGAGCTCCACACGGGCTGTGAAATGCGCCAAGAGGGAAAGTGTTTCCCTGCTTCACGCCACTCGCCACTCGGAGGCTGTGGTCGAGGCCTCTCTTGTCATAGTCAGGATCTCCTTCCTCCCCCAGCCCCCAGGCCTGAGCACCGACAGGGCTCTGTCCTGTCTCAGCACCACAGGCCAGGACTTGAGCAGGAGCTCACGGAGGGCTTTGTGCTAAGGGGCGACATCTCCAAGTGCTAGGCTAAGGGCTCTGGAGGTCTCCAGCAGTGTTCTCCAACTGTCATGTGTGTCGGAGCCCTGGGAGCTTGTTAGGCTGCAGGCTCTGCTGCAGGAGGTCTGGGGCAAGGCCCGGGATTCTGCATTTCTAACAAGCTCCATGGTGATGCTGCTGCTGCTGGTCCTGGGACTATAGGTTGAGCAGCAGGGGCTAGAGCAGAAGGTCTGCAAGTGCGGCACCCAGCAGCAGCAGCTGCACCCTCTGGGAACTTGCTAGAAATGTACATTCTTGGGCCTGACCCCAGATGCACTGACCCAGGAACTCCGGAGGCGAGGGACAGCAGTCTGCGCTTCGACGCCCTCTCTACGTGGTTCTGACGTAAGTGAGCACTGAGGAACTGCTCTGCTGGAGGACAAAGCACAGCACACCTGTCTTCCCACCTGACCAGTGTGTCTGAGCCTCAACTGGGAGCAGGGGCATTTATGTGCTGCTTTTGATTCCCCATATTCCCATGCCAGAGGAAATCCATATAAATTGAGAAGTTTCAAAGTAAAGAAGAATAAGAAAGGAAAAGTAAACAAAAAGAAAGGAAAACAGGGCCCAGCTTTCTGCCTATTTCTGGCCTCTTTCCTGCTCTCCACAACACCCTTTCTTGTATTTGGAGATCCCCGATTAGAGACAGAAGAATCTTGGGTCACGGACAGAACACGCCATGTTGCTGGCACGCTCCTCCCTCCACCTGCCTCGAGTCCCACCCAGGCCCTTCGCCTGGCATCTGCCAACCATCCTTTAGATCTCAGGCTGCAAGTCACTTCCCCCCCTAGATGGTGGCCCTCTGCTCATTTACCTGTCTCTCTAACTATCTGGAGCCACATGGAGGGGCAGGGCCCAGCATTATGTAAATGCTTGTTGAGCGAATAAATGGGAAACAAGCAAGGGAGGAAGTCGCCATGGAAATGGAAGGAAAGAGGCGTTGGGCTTAAGCTGCGCAGTGCAACCCATACACTTGCAGATGAGAACATTTATTTACAGAAGGCGGCATCATCATCGTGCCCCCATCACCCTCTTCCCGCTGCCTCCCAGGACCCAAGGGTCCAGAAGTCTTAACAACAGGCACCGGTCCTCTGACAAAACTATGCCAAAACCTAGGCCTTTTTGCTTTTGTTAATTTGTGCCCAAACTGAAGCTACGCAATAGTCCAACCCCCCTACTAGGGACTGATGCTCTCGGAGAACACCGAGGCCCCTGTGCCCGAGGAGGAGCCATTTTGTTCACAGGTGGACACCTGAGCACAGCCACCCTCGCTCTAAAGAGGCTGCTCACACACATCTGCTCTTGATCCTCCAAATCCCTTCCCCACCTGCAAATGTAGACATCTTCATACACTATCAACATTTATAAACTATTTTGCACATTTTCAAAGTAGAGAACCGTTTATTTAATTCTAAAACACTAAACACAATCAATCAACGAGCACTTCCCGAGTAAACACCCAGGTCCCCAGGAGTGTGGGGAATATAAAGCATAAGAAATGACCCAGAGACCGTCACCTCAGCTCATATTCACTTTGGAAAAGACCATTTCTTGCCTTGACTTTCATGCGATTCATCTGTCACCTAATTCTGATGTCCATCCAGGCATTAAATGGATTTTAGGCCTTTTAACTTAAAGCCCTCTGCCGCCTCATTCATTATACCTAGAAACCAAACGCAAAGTGGGACTTAATAATTATTTGTCATGGACCATGATGACTTCGATCTGAATACCTATAGGTTTGCTAGATAATTACACACTGTGGGGCCTCCCTGCCCTGGCAGGGCTCCTGGCCTTTAGCGTGCAAAGAAAAGCTGAAAGCAGGCTCTCTCCACAGCTCGTGCGTTTTAGCAATTACTGTTTGCTGCCATTCATATTGGAACTGGCTGCCTATGCCTGTGCGGCAGAGAAGAAAGGACGAAGGTGTGGCAAGCCGCTGCTGCTGCACTGAACTCCCTCACGGCCAGCCTTGGGCAGCAGCAGTAACGTATGCAAACTGTGACGGTTCAGTGGTGAGACATTCGGATAACTATCACAATAATGGTCATTTCAGTTCATCTATCCATAAAATGAGTCCTTTCTACTTAAAAGAGGCATTTTCTTAACAAAGAGGTTAAAGGAGAAGAGAATTAACATTTATTGCATGATCACTGTTAGCATCAGGAGTTGTAACAAAAACTTTTGTGCATCTTAATCTCTTCCAACCTTCACAATAATCCTATGAAGTAGACAACAGATGTGAGGTTGAAACTGATATTACCAAAAGTTCAGTACTAATATAATAGTGAAATGTCTTTAATGATGGGAACGGATTTTTAAGCCAATGAACTTTTTCACATTAAGTATTTTAAAATAATGACAACGCTCTAGCTTGGAGGACATGAACGTCATCCTTCAGGGCCAATCAGCTGCCAAGTAGCTGCCTACATGTGGCCAGCAGAATAATATCCCACAAAAGATATCTATGTTGCAGGTCCCGAAACCTGTGAATGTTACTTCACCTGGAAAAAGGAATCCTACAGATGTGATTGAATTAATAATCTCGAGATGGAAGATTATCCTGATTATCTGTGTGGACTTGATGTAATTACAAAGGTCTTTAAAAGGAGAAATAGTAGGCAGACGAGGCAGAGGCAGAGAAGATGTGACAACAGAAACAGAGGGCAGAATCGGAGGGACACTTGAAGATGTTGTGCTGTTGGCTTTGAAGGTGGAGGAAGGGGTCGTGGGTGAAGGATAGCAAGTGTCTTGTAGGAGGTAATAAAGGAAAAGGAACACATTCACCCCAGAGCCTCCAGAAGGAATGCAACCTGGCCAACATCTTGATTTTGATCTAATGGAATCCATTTCAGGCTTCTGACCTCTGAAACTGTAAGATAATAAATCTGCATTCTCTTAAGCCACTAAATTTTCTGCCGAAAATTTGTTATAGCAGCAATCAAAAACGTTTGTGTGTTTAGACTAACGCTGAAGCAGGACCTGGAGCTAGGCCCACAAGGAATCAAACACAACCTCTGCCTCTCCCCCACCACCAACCAGCCACTCCTTACGCATCAAAACCACTAAATCCCTACCAGCTCCATGGACCCCTTGTCCACAGCAGGCAGCAGCAATGCTCTGTGCAGACAGCTCCTGAAGGAGGACTCTGACTGGTAGAGCACCCTGACCTCACGGAGCACATCCTCCTACAGCCATGAGTGCTGGATGTTGCTCACCACACTTGTCAGCCATCGAGAGGGACCACAGAGCTGCCGCAGACCCTGCTCCCCTGGGCTGTCCTCCAAGGTGTCCCATACAGAGCTGCTCAGGAGCTCCACCTCAGCAGGCCCTGCCAAACCCCTTTCAGCGCTGAATGGAACAATGACTTACAGCTGCAGTCCTCAACCAAACTCCCCCCACCCCTCGGCTGGCTGCAGACCAGTACCCCTCAGTGGCCTGTTAGGGACCAGGCCACAGAGCTCCGCCATCCTCCACCACCCCCCAGCATCAATGGAAAAATTGTCTTCCATGAAACTTGCCAGAGGAGGGGTGCTGCACAGCAGGAGGTGGGCCACGGGCAAGTGAGAATTTACAGCAATCCCCCATCGCCCGCATCACCGCCTAAGCTGCACCAGCCCCCGTCCATGGGAAAAATTGTCTTCTGTGAAACCAGTCCCTGGTGCCAAAAAGGTTGAGGACTGCTGTCTTACAGCACACATGTACCCATCTGTGACATCTCAGCATACCAGTGACAAACTATTGGGAATCTCTGACCTCTGTGGCACTGTTACCAAGTCTAGGATACAGCAATACACCATGGTTTGTTCACTTCCAATTTCTCAGCTGGACTGGACCTAGACTTCAGGCAATCATCAGCTGGCGGGTTTCAAAGTTCTTGGTGCAATCTGCTTTTGCACCATGAATCTTGCCCCATACAGAAATACAAATAGAAATAGATCAGTGCCTTATACTTTCTTCCAATTAAGCGTACTATTCATTTCAATAAGAGAGAAATAGGTTTATTCTTCACCAGTTATATAAGGTGCCCTGAATTAAATATTATATTTCCATTTTATTCCAGTGATGTTTTAGTGCCATTTATAGATTGTTGCCTTCGTATGCCTGACCTTTAACCTGGTTCTGGTAAATCTCACTTCTCTCCTATGAGAAAGAGACAAAGACAGACAGAGGGGAAGAGAGACATAGAGCAAGCGTGCTTGTTTTCTGGTGGGGTGAGTTAGCTAATGAAGATGTTCTGAAGTTCCTAAGGTTAGCCCATGCCTTGTTGCCCCTGGGTTGACACTCAGCAGGTGTGTACTGATACAGCTGTGCCAGCTGTGTGCATCTGTATTGATTCATCGGGGCTCCATCTGACTGGTTGGTGCTTGCCCTGCCAGTTGTTAAATTGTTTTAATATAACCCTTAGTGTACCCTTTGCCTGAATACTTGGCTGTGTGATAACACTAGGGAACCAGTTTTTCAAGGGCTCTGACATTGGCATCAAGAAAGGAGAGATGACCAAGGGGAATGTGTTGTGGATTTTAATGCATCTGCAAGAATATATTAGATATTCCAAGTCATAGTCATAATTATCCCCTAAAGAGGTGTTTAAAAACCTTTAGACCTGTTCTTCCTGCTGACAATTAGCAATTTCTATACCCCAAAGCCAGTCCTTCGTGGTTGTTCCAAAACTTGTCAAAGTCAATCCTCTGCAAGCTATAAAATGACTGCTTTTTATGCCTTTTTTTCCCTCTCGAAAGATAAAGAAGGGAAAAGTCTATAAAACAGGAGATTGTGTCCCCCTCTATCTTCTCTCTCAGATGCCTTGTTCTCCTTGCAGCAGTTATGTCTGACTGTGTCCACAGCCCTTTCGAACAATTTGTATGGGTTATATATTAACGACTGGGCTCAGATGCCCAAACCCCTTACCTGTGGCAAGCACAATCTACAAGGATGAGCCTGGGCACCACCCACGACCCTCCTACTCCCCCTGGTGGTGGAATGAGTCTGGCAACAGCAAACTATTTCACTCCTCTTTGCAACACATAAGCCCCTTGAGTGCTCTGACTGGTTTCTGCTTTATCCTGGGTCCCTTTCATCATGAGCCTGATGGAGACAGACCAACTTACAAGAAGAGCATCAAAATGACAGCAAAGGAATACACCTCTCTGCAGCTTTTACAGCCACGTCTTCAGTCCAATCAGCACAAGTGTCCCTCTCCACTGTCCCACCATGTCATATGCATGCCACTGCCAAAAGGCATTGGTAGGCACCCACCTAGGAGGAGATCATTTTGTACCTGAAAGTTGAGTAAAGGACTGTAACTTTCTTAAGAAGTAAGATATCATTGAGGTCTATGACTCAAAATGAAGGGAATGGGGTGCAGAATGCATTGTATTTTGTTAAAATACATTTAGTTTATCTTAATTTTCCCTCAAAATAGCCAAGAGTTTAACGTCTTCTTTAAAAAGTCAAAGAGAGGTTGTTAATACCTCCACACTAAGCGACAATTTTAACCTGACTTTCTGGAACCTGCTTCCTAACTTTTGAAAAATAACAAGATGCTAAAGAGTGAAAAAGTTTTCAGGTTGTAGATTTCCTTTTCTTCTCACGCAAAGAGAGAGCACAAACGGAACAACGAGCAAATACTTCATCAAAAAGAAGGTAACATCTGCTTACCTCAAGGGGAGATAAACATCCCGATCTGATGAAGAAGAACCAACGAGAAGGTACTTGGAATTGACTTGAGTTCTAATTTAAAGTGGATTAAATACATACAGATATAAATTATAGAAATGTACCATTTTAGGAAAAGATTTATCCATCAAATATTTTAGTAAGAGTCTAAAAATGTGGCACAACATCAGTTCTGCTTATCACTAGATATACATGACAATTTTTTGAAAAATAGAAATTAAGGTGAGGTTTCCTGTCATTTCTAAATTATAGACTTGTGACAGTAGCATATATGAAAATTTTTATTTTTTCCTAGTTCCTCAAACTTAAACAGCAACTGGGCCTAGGCTAATAATGGTGATGGCTGATCAATGCTCTGAAGATTTCTCAGCTCACCAGGGCAATCGATTTACCTAAGCAAGTCGCAGGCTGAGTTCTACAGAAAAATAACCCATTATTTTTTAGGCATATTACATAAATTTTTCACTGAAAATAAATTTTTATTACAGATGAAGCATTGACTCTATATTTCAATTTATATGAAAGGATACACAATTCTGAAACACAATTTAAAATAAATATAAACACTTACACTATTTGTATTTAAAATAAATAGTGGAGTGGTCCATCTTGGCAAGGAGGAATATTTTATCACTGACATTGTTTAGAATTGCCAGTGTGAGTGATAATGAAAAGCAGACTGACTTTTAATCAGTTTTATTATTGATCTTAAGCTTCTCTTTCACTTGTCCCTGAAGCTGGCTGTTCCCATCCGTTGTTATGCCACAGCCTCAATAACGGCCTCAAATCCTTTTTAGAATGACACAAGTATAAATGGAGGGATGCAAAAATACCTAGGAATTAAATATGCCTAGAAAATATATTTAGAAACCTCAGAATACCGCTGCCTATAGAAAATCTTATTTAAGCCATTCTAATAAATCTACAACTGCTATCGATCATTGCTTAACCTGCTTTCCATTTCTCTATTTTGCTTTAGGAGGATGGAGTTAACTCTCCTCTCAATCACAATTGAACAGTGATCCTTTGTTAGAATCTGGCAGAGCCCTGCCGAAGCCTTCCAACACAGACTTCACCTGAACTTACTTTGCACTGTGGGAGATTGCCCAGCCCTGCCTCCAGCCCACTCAGTGAGTGCAAACTCCTGTGTAATGGCTGTTAACCCAAAAGAAGCTAATAAGAGTCCTTCTACATTCTTAAAGTCTTAGCCTTTGTCAAGGATTGCAAATTCAAATGCACAGGGCTAGACAGGTTACGTAAATGAGTCAAACAATCAGGGAGCTGTGAGAACATGGCAAACTGGAGACCTGGAGAGGTTGTGTATTGGAAAATGTTCTTGGCCCCATTGTGTAATGGTCAGCAATTTGGACTCTGAATCCAGCGATACAAGTTCATATCTTGGTGGGACCTCCAATCTCATTTTTTAAAATTTAAAAAAAAAAGAAGAAAATGTTCTTGCAGATCACAAGGATAGTGGTGGTGGTGATGGTATCTTATTTTGTTTCAGTTTTTTCGGAGGGTTGGTTCTTGTTTGTCTGGATGTTTTGTTTTGTTGCTTTTGTTTGTTTTGGAAATTGAGTTTTGTCTGTTTAATATTGTTTTCATATTGAAAGAAGTAATTTTTTTTCATTGGGGGAGGGGGCAAGTCTGTATCTGCGTTAGTCTGTCTTGCGTTGCTATAAAAGAAATGCCTGAGGCTGGGTAATTTATAAAGAAAAGAGATTTATTTGGCTCACGTTTCTGCAGACCGTACAAGGAGCATGGCGCCAGCGTCTGCTTCCAGTGAGGACTTCGGGGAGCTTCCAATCAAGGTGGATGGTGAAGGGGGAGCATGTGTGTCCCAACAGAGAGTGGGAACAAGAGAGGGAGGAGGTGATGCCAGCCTCCTTTAAACAACCAGCTCTCGAGGGAATATAGCATTCATGAGGGATCTGCCCCGGTGACCCAAATCCCCTCAACCTGGCCCTACCTCCAACAGCAGGATTGAATTTCAACATGAGATTTGGAGGTGCTCAACATCCAAACCATATCAGTGTCCTAATAAAGTTAAAAGACAAATTTAGAAACCTGAGAATACCCTTGCCTATAAGAAATCTTACATAAACCACTCTAAGAATGGTTGTTCTAGTATTTTCTTAGTGATATTTGGAGAAAAATTTCCATAATTCCCTAAATTGAACATTCTAATTAATAAGAATATAATGAGGCTCTGTGATCATGCTTATTTCCTCCATCTATACTTGCAGTTTTTATTTCCACTTAGACTCGAAAATTAATTAGTGAAGTGTTTTATAATTTCTATACTTAGTTGAATTTTCTGTTTTATTAATTTTTAGTTTTTAGAAAATTTTACTTCTTTTAGATCTATTTGAAGTAATTTTAATATTTCCATGTACAAAAAAGAAGATTTTTTCATTTTCACCAACCAAATTTTATATATAAATTGCAAAATTGTTAATTCTGCAATAGCACTGACATATATTACAAAGTACCCTTATTATTGATGTTCAGATTCTCTACTTCCAACAGTAATTGCTTTGTAGATTTTAAAGCAATATCATTTGGTTCATAAAGGTTCATGACAGATTTTGACAAGTTATTTTGTCATCATAAAATGTCCCATAATCTCATTTAATTTGTTTCTTAAACTCAACCTAATTATATTTATATCCCCCCCACACTTTTTTTTTCATTATTTTTATATACCTATCCTTTTAAATTTAAACATTTCCTTCACTTTGTTTTAGGTCTATTGCTTTACCACAGCATAAGGTGGGCTTCTGTTTTTTGACCTAATATGAGAATCTTTTTTTTATAAATATATTTTATTCTATATTCTATGCTTTTTAAATGCTAATTTAGTTTTATGTCTCACTATTTAGACTTTCTTTTTTAAAAAAGTTTATGCTTATTTGGTTGGTTTTTATTTCTATTCTCCAGGATTTTGAAAATTAGTTTCTTTTTTATTCCACTAAATAACTTTAAGCCTCTGAAATTAATTCTTTAGCCATATTTCTCTGCCAGAACAAAGAGACAATTTTTTAATTGAATAATTGAATTTTTTCAGTCACCCCTACTTGAGATAAGGAATTAAGCGCATTCTCCTTCTCTTCTATTGACTTCCAATTTTTTTTGTTAATCTGGAGTTTAAACTCCAGATTCTTGTTCATTTTATATTATCCATATTCTCTTTAAAGAAGATTGTGGGATATTTGCATTCTGCTTTTTTCAGCCTGATTCTCCTTTCGCTGCCTTCAATGTATTAACAGTTGTTAAGACTGCAATTGCGTCCCAGCTGTGAGCCAACTTCTTGATTCATCTAATTCCCTTTTTATCCAACTGCCTTTTTGTTTCAGCTATTTTTTACTTTTGGCTTTCTCTCCTTATTCATAGAGATCAAGTCTTTCTGAACTATTTTAAGAATGTCAAAAAGTCTTGTGAAATTTTCTTCTGTTCTCTGTGTTCCATGATGACTTTTAAAGGTGCGCTTTTCCTCTGAATTGCCCAGATATTAAATCCTTTCCTTTGCTTGGCACGATTTTTCACGTGCCCCATGGTATTGTTCTCTCTTCCTTGAATGAAGCATCTTTCTAGGCTCAGCTTGTCAACGGACACTGTAATAGCCAATTGGCTTATCTCTCAGGCTAATGCTGTTTCATGTGGGTCTTCATTTAATAATCCTTTGATTTACTGTGGAGGTGTATTCTTCCTTGTTCCCTTCTACTTGAGCCAACAGAGTACGTGAGGGACTGGAATTCCCAGCATGTGCCGCTGCCAAGGTCTTCATGTCTCTGCTCCTAACCTAGTGCCTTATTCACGCAGACTACATCCCTCCACATATATAGTACTATTGTGCATACATGCGCGTGCTCTCTCTCATACACTCACACATATTCATGCTCAGGTGAATTTTGAGATTTTTTATTCTCTGCCTAGATGTAGAAATATGGTAAGGGAGGCACCTGGGAAAAAGAGGGGGACCAAAAATGTGTAACTCATCATCGACAAGTTACATAGGACCTAAGTTCTCTCAGTGAGAAGACAAATGGTGGAGGCATATATATTAATAATATCTCTCAACTTTTATTTTTCAGGAAATCTGCTTTGGAAGTAAATCTTAAACTTGAGTAGAGTTTTCCTAGTCCAACCCCATATGCCTTATAATTACAGTCAGTCCCTCCCAGATTCTGTCACTGGGTTGCGCAGTGGACTTACGCTATAAGTAAGTTATAGCGGCCTGAACAGACTGAGACAGGTTGTCTAGTTTTGGGTGATGGTATGAATGTTCATATTGTACCACGTCTTTGAAGATATTTTAGTAAGAAATAAACCAGAAGTCTCTTTATTTATAAGGCTTCCTCACAAACATTGCCCCCAAAAGACTCTAGGGCTATGCCCCTTTCAATATCAACGTTCTTCTCTCTGTGTCTCTCTTTGTCTCTCTCTCTCTCTCTCTCTCTCTCTCTCTCTCACACACACACACACACACACACACACACAAACACACACACCATTCCTGCCAGGTTATTTAAAATTCCTTTCCATCTAATTTTGATGTCAATAATGAAAAACAAATCTCTGAAAATCTATTTTAAAAGTTTCTGCCAAAAAAAATGTATGGAAGTCAATCAAATAAGTTTTTGCCATCAAGTGCTTAGATTCATCCATATATCGCAGTGGCCACTCATATATTAGGAGGTTCACAGAGTGATACCTAAAGTTTGAACTCAGACTCTAAGTCCATAAGCCAAAGAAATCCAAGTGCTCAGCTTGCCTGCCGGGGACCATCCTTCTCCCTCCCACCACTCAGGAAATGGATCCTGGTGGACGATCTTTCCACAAACCAAATAATGGTCTTGATGTATTTTAAACTCATCTCCATTCCCCCTTGAGGATAGTGGGCTGCCACTAAGTGCTGTGTGCCCCAGAACATGATGCCGCACGGTCGCCATGATAACCAGGGGCTTGGTAAATGTCACTAAACTCCAGACGGTTGAAGGAGATACCTCTGTGTGCTGCTGAGGTCTTAATCTGGCCAAAATTCACTGCCTGTCCTGGAAGCCCAGAGAGGGATGGCAAATCCAGTGAGAGAGTACAGCAGCAGCATCACCCGACCTTCCAATTGCTAAGGGAAAGGGCAGATCAGAGGAGCCCATCAGAGTCAAGATCCACCAAGGCATCTGTCATGGAGGTGCAAATAATCCTGAAGTCTATGTAGAGACTTAGGGGGAAACCCAAAGCAGGAGAAATCCAGCCTTGAAAGCCCCAGAGTGGAACTAACTTCAGTGTCCTCCCTGGGACACACACATCTAAGATCTCACAGGTCCTTAACTTGGGGGTGTGTGTCCAGTGGCCCCAGAGACAGCATCCCCTCTGCCCTCAGCTCCTGCGTCCCTCTCGATCAGCATGCGTTGACGCAGCCTGGCCCAGTGCTTCAGATGGCCTCTTGTCACACAGCTAACTTTTTCTTCCTTCCTTCCTTTCCTTCCTTTATTTATTTTCATCTTTTTTTTGGAAAGAGCTTATGTCAAGCTGTTGAGCTAAATGAGTGATCTGAGTTGCTGCAGATTATTAAATACTGCTAATAAAACAGAATCCAAAGGATGAAAGTCTCCATTATGACAGGTGTGATTAAACTCCCTGGCATGATCCATCTCCATCATATTAGAACATAGAACATGAGAAAAAAAGATAAAGACATCATCTTTATCTCCATCAGAGGCGGAAAAAGCCTCTGTCTGCATATTGAAGACTGCACCTCCGCTCAGAGAGAAATTTTAAAATCCACTCGTGGTTGTTAATAATCAGTGAACCGGCCACGATCAGAGCATTTGGGAAGGAGTTGACGTTTGTGTCTGAAAATAAGATAATTTACATTACTGTGGACGACGAAGCTAGGAGTCTCTACTACCTGGTGAAACTGCTAACGTGAAGTGTGGAGAGCAGGATAATAGAAGCTTCCTGGTCACACAGCCCACAGAGGGGCTCATGGCGCCCAGGCAGGGGTAGGTGTCCCTGAGGACCGCTGAAAGCGGAGTTGTTAGTACGTTCTGCAGAGAGCACTGTCTTCTTCTGGCTTGATTTGGACCTGGGGATTGGAGGCTTCAGGTTTTACAGGAGAGTGTGGTGGTTCCTGGCAGCAGTGCCCGGTGTCCTTATGGCTTCACAGTCAGGTTTTGGGGGTGTCACAATTGTTAATGACGTCATTCTCTCTTGCATTCTAATACACTTCCTTGAATAGAGGAGAAAGAGGTAGTAGAATGGACACTCTGGTGATTTCAAGAAATCCTGGGTACTCCCAAGGAAGGATACCCTTCTGAGGCAGGGAGGAGAAAAGTCTTGCTAATTTGGAAGTTTTCTCTACTCTTTCCTTCTCTTACTACTCATCCCAACACACATGATCTCTCTCTCTCTCTCTCTCTCTCTCTCAATCTGTCTCAATTCGTATTCAGTTATATATAATATCAGACATACTCAAAGTGTGTGAAATTTTATATGAAAGGAGTTAGAGTACTTGGAATTTAGCAAGCATTTTGGTTTGTGTTGGTTAAGATGTTTTAATTAATCTGATTTTATTAGTAATTATTTTCTAGCTCCTTAGCCATCCATGGAATATGGATTTAAGAAGACAGAACAACTGTATATAAAGTACTTCATTAAAACTGCTTTCTTAATATAGCAGAATAAACCTTGTCTTGAAGCCAAAAGACCTAGGTTCTACTCATGGTTCTGCCACAAAGTAGTAATGTGATCCTGAATGAGTTATTTTGACTTCTCAGGCATTGCTTTTCTTATCACTCTTACTAAACTTTGAGGTTAAGGATCTCTCTAAAATTTGATGAAGCTTCCCAGAGAAATGCACATAAACACAGAATTTTGCACACAATTTCAGAGTTCTTGGGTTCTTCACCAAAGCTTACCTAGGATTTCATGTGTGTAGGTGAACCACAGGTCAGGAACCCCTAACAAAGGCTGTAGACAAACTCTACAGCCTTTTCCGACACTCGTATGCTGTAACCGTGTAAGCCTGTGAGCAGGAGAGAATACTGAAGAATTTATTTTAGGAGAAAGAGGAAGAAGAAAGAAGAAAAGGAGAAAAACGAAAGGAAAAGAGAATGAGGAAGAAAAGGAGAAATTCTATGTCTAGTTACTTGAAAAACACTTAAAAATTCAGTCTTTAAATGAACACTTAAGTGAATTAAATGTAATATAATTGAATTTCATGTTATTAAAAAAATGCAATGTAACATTTTAACTCATTTTAAAGTTATACCCTCTTGGGAACAATAAAAGAATTCATAATAAGTAAAATAAAGAAAGAAAAATGGAAGCAAAAATCATTTAGCATAACTAAATGATTATCTCAAAATGTGATTAAATACTTGGAATGTTATGATAATTGAGTGAATCTTTACATTTTTTTAATCATCTGGTTTCTATGACTCAGCTCTTAAAATTTGGGGAGGAAATAAACTTAGCCTATAGATTTTTAGTTTTATGAGAGCACATCACTACTTTCATTTTTTAAAATGCAATTTTAGCTACTCAGTATAGGTTTTCAATTTAAAAATTTAATTAGCTTTAAATGCATGTGTTGCACCAAGTCCCAAGCAGAATGCAGCCTCTAGAAGTGGCTAATCAGAGAAGCCATGAGCTCAACAGCAGGAGCACTGGGCTCTCTCCCTGGAGGTGGAGACTAAGCAAGCCACTTGTCCTACCTGGGGCTGGGTTGTTCCCTCTGCAAATAAAGGTGTTGAGCCTGATAATCTCTGGACCGCCTTCTGCTCTACTTTTACGTCTACTCTGCCTTCATCACAATCCTCAAGGCTCTCTCAAATTAACAAAAGGGGCCAGAACCAATTTCTTTTCAAGCACAGACACCTGTGCATTTGTGGCTCTAAATATGTGAAAGGTCCAAATCGGAGCAGGGAAAATACAAGTAAAATAAAATCTGACCTTATGACAATTCCCCAATCACGCTTTCTAACCATTGGAGGTTTTCCCAGAACGTAGAGGAAAAGCAAGGGGAAAGAAAAGCGTGTGTGTTAGCATACGTGAATATTATCCATGAGTATTCATTACTAATGTGCCCTTAACATTCTGCTAGAAGAAAGTAAGTCAAATTGTTTCCTGACTCTAAGAGTTTGTAACCTAAAGTGAGCAACAGCAAGCTAGGCAAACATAAATACACTTATTTTAACAAGATCTATAGCAGAGATCGAACCCCTAGAGGGGCCAGGCTGATGATGTCAAAGCATGGAGCAAGCCAAGTCTGATGGGGACTGTGGAGAAGATAACATTGTGTCAGCCACAATAAGCATGTCTGCAGGTGAAAACTCACACACACACCAGATCCAGTTTGCAACTCAGACTTAGAGGCTCAGAGCAGTGCTTCTTGAGGCTACCCAGCTACTTGAAGGCAGAGTGAGAATTCAAACTAAGGCCTTTTCACTCCCAGACCAGAATTTTCTCCACTCGACCACAGCTTCCTCTCATCAAAGGTCCAAGCAGATTCCTTTCATACCAGATGTTGGTGTCATCCTCTCCTATCACTGCTGCCCCTCAAGCCACATGCCACACCATCATCAGACTCTCTCTAAAAGACCACTTTTACAATGTCTCTTCCCTGCTCCAGAAGCAGCAGAGGCCCCACCTGCCCCATCATGCTATTGAGGGCCACTCCAGTCAGGTCCCACTTAACCCAAATCAGACTGCCCGGGACCAGAGTGGGTAGACGCCTGGTCCTCATCAGCTTCATCATTCACACCTATTCACCACACACCTCCTTCTGGAAAGTTCCCCCCTCCCTTCATTTTCCAAATCCTTTACAAACAAATAATGAGCTCTATACCAGTCTTCGCTCTTTAAGATAAGGAACACTTTTTTGCAAAGGAGGTTCCTCAAACCCCTTCCACTTTCTCTTCTTGACCTGGGCTAATGCTAACCTTGAAGAGAGTCTTCCTTTCAGAATCCGGCGGTTCTTACATTCCCTAAAGGGCTCAGTGACAGAATAACCAGAGAGCCCAGGAGAGGGGTCAGTGTTAGGCTGCAGAGACTTTGTTCATAAGCAGGGAAGGAGTTGCTCATGTAGACAGTTACGAGGGTTTCCCCTGAGAGGCTGACACGAACCCATTTCTCTGACTCGTGGATCAATGTCCTGTGAAGGGCAGTGACATCAGAAAGATGTCTCACTCCCAGAAAGAGAAGCAGCAAGAAACTTGGTTGATGGAGGGCAAAGCACCCTTCCATCATCCAAATCTGGCACTCTTTTCATGGGGACAGAGAAGAGCTAGGAAGACGACCCTAGAGTGCTAAAGGATAAGTGGCATCTGGTGTCATTTTAAAAAGCCTGCTGAAGCATGCTTGACATGCTTCGTGCTTTAGCATCCAGAATACTGCGTAGCTGTTAACTCTCAAGGTTGATTCTCTTTTTTATTGCTCATATTTTATGGCGTTTAATTTTTCCAATTTTCAGGCTGGCTCAGGTGCAATAATGAAATTCTGGGTCAGGGGTAATTCTCACACATGATTAGCAAGCTGAAGGGGCAGTGCCTTTCCAGAGAAGAATTGCTCACCTGAAGTAATTAGGCAGCGGTCCCTAGCTTCTAAATATTCTCATTACAACCTATCTCTCCCTGCCAAAATGGGACTTGCTCTGGAATTTGGACCTTTGCGTGGGCACTGTTCCTGTTTGTGGGTTTGGGATGGAGCAGAGATGCTACTGCCTTTCATTTGCCATGAATGAGACTCGGCAGAGGGAGCAGGGCTTTCATCAGCAAGCCCTGCAGGAAGCCTTCCTGGGCGGCGTGAGCCTGCCAGACATTCAGATCAAAAATCCACAGGCTTTATTTAACTCTCCCTGGAAGGAAGTATAAAGGTTACAAAATAATGAGGAAGAGCTCTGTTGAGGAGGAACCCAAGGGTCACAACCTCTTTGTTAAAACTGACAAAAGAGTTGGAAGATAAACTCTATGAGGAACAGAGTCAGAGCTATTTAACCTGCTGGAGAGGAAGCTGGAAGGAAACAAATTCGCAGGCTTCATGCATATGAAGTGCTATTATAATACAGGAAGCTGAGCAACTGTTTCCCGATTCCTCTGAGGACAGGTAAGAAATGGGCTCTAATAGCAGCGGAAGGATTTGCAGGTATTCAGTATGTTGGAAAGAACAGATGTTAAGACTGGGAAAATTTGAGTTTTGATTCCTACTCCTCTCCTAGCCGGTTGACAAGCCTCTGTGCCTCTGTTTCGTGAAATTAGAATGGGATAGCACCCTCCCACCTACTGCCATGGGACTACTATGAGAATAAAAAGCAGTGATAGGCACACAAAATTGCATTTTAAAAGTAAAGAGTGTTAGCAAAATTTAAGAAATTATTATCTCAGCTTTGACAAATGATAGGTGAAAAGTTTGATGTCATTTTCAAAAATACTACACGTTATAACTTACCTGGTTACCTCACTGGGTAGAATATATCCAGCTCCATACATTTAGTTTTCAAAAGCAAAACAGAAGACTGTGTGTGTACATGTGTGTGACTGTGTACACATGTGCGTCTGAAGACAAAAAGGGTCATTGCTATGTTCTGAACTTTTGTGTTCCCCAAAATTCATGTGCAACCTAATCACCAATGTGATAGTGGTGTTAGGAGGTGAGGCTTTGGGGAGGTAATGAGATCACGAAGGCAGAGCCTTCCTCAATAGAATTAGCCCCTGAGAGCTGCCTTTCCCCACCCACCACACGAGGACACAGCTAGAAGGCCCTATCTATGAAAAAGAATGAGGCCCTTATCAGATACCGAAACTGCCACAGCCTTGATCTTGGACTTCCCAGGCTCGAGAACCATGAGAAATACATTTCTGTTGTCTATAAGCCACTGGCTTTTGTTATAACAGTCCAAACAGATTAAGACAGCCACTTTTTAAATTCACTTTTGAAGAGGCTGATTTAGGCCTAAAATCTAACGGCTTAGGAAATGCTGAAATACGTGAGAGAATAACGTGGTTAATGGGTCTTATTACTGAATACTGATATCCAGAACTTTGTTATTATGGGGTTTTCACAGTTCTTGCCAAAGCCACCAAAATACAATATCCCAGCAACTGATATTATTTTATAATTGGGAAGCCCAAAAGAATCAATGTAATACTACTAAAAATCATAGTAAAATAGCAAATTATAAAATAAAATTAATGTTTCATATATACAAACAAAAATCAGTGAGAATTATAGAAAATGCCCCATTAATGACATCAGAAAATGAAACAAAATACCTAGGTGCAAACTTAATAAGAAATGCACAAAACCTGTATGAAGAAAACTGCAAAGCACTCCTTAAGTTCCAAAGCACAAGTGAAGAAATATAAAAACATACTATATTTTGGCATATCAGTTCTTATAAAGGTAATATACACATAAAACACAATCCCAGTATAAAATACAGATGCTGCTTGACTTACAGTAGGGTTACATTCTGATAAAACTATTGTAAGTTTAAAATATTGTAAGTCAAAAATTTGTGTTTTGTAGACAAAAACATAAAACACAACATTCAAAAAACACTGGCAACACAGCACAGTGTAGAGTATTGGCTGTTTACATTCATGATCATGTGGCTAACTGAGAGCTTCATCATGAGACAGTATCATACTACATATTACTAGTCTAGGAAAAGAGCAAAATTCAAAATTCGAAGTATGATTTCTACTGAATATATAAATTGTGAATTGCTTTTGCAATGGTGTGCCTTGCTTTCACACCATTATAAAGTCAGAAAATTGTAAGTCTAACCATCATAAATCAGGAAGCATATGCTTCATCGTAATTTTTTTCTGATACAAAGCAAGTTTATTACAAGGTTTATTTGGAAGAGCAAGCAAGACTAGCCAGGGGAAAAAAACTTAAAATAGAAAAACAATGTGGAGAGTACAAGGGACTAGCTTATATATAATAAAGCCTCTATAATTAAAAACAGTGTGGTATTGGCACCTGACTAGAGAAACCAATCGAACAGAATAGAAAATTGAGACATAGATCTAATGTCACATGAAAATTTAGTACACAATAAAGGAAGCATCTCAAATCAATGAGAAAGTGCTGAGAGGATAACTGAATAGCCATATGAAAAAGAGAAAATTGGATACATTTCTCACACCACATGCTATGTTCAAATCCAAATGGATTATAGATTTAAATGTAAATCAAATCTATACAAATACCATAAGAAAACATAGGTAAATGGCTCTAGAATTAGACAGAAGGAAACTTGTTCTCACTGTGACTCAAAATCCAGAAGCAAGTAAGAAAAAAGATTAATCATCTAACTGGTACTCACTGAGCACTATAATTGCTACCCAAAGGGGGATTTATCAAAAACATTTATAGGCAAATATTTTAATTGTTGCTATCTGAGACGATGGGTAACAGTTGGGGTAAACTATTGACTAACTAAAAAGCTTAGAAGGAAAGATTGGGAAATAATATGCTTTGGGGAAAAGAGCTTCAAAGAGTTTTAAAACATTCATGGCAATCTATAAGGCCACACACATAAACAGTGCTGTGCACATATTCGGGAAAGACCAGAGTACATCTTATGCTCTTGCTGCTGGCTGACCCTTACTTTCTGCACATGCAGGAAGTGAAGACTAAGACAGAATTATGAACTGCCAGGCTGAGTATTGAAGTTTACCCCAACATATACAGTGCCCTTCTGCAAAGACAGAGAGATTTTTTTATTTCCAAACATTTAAGGAAATCCATGTCCAATCATGAGCTAAACACTAAGCTAATGGAACATAAACTTCAGTGGTCACAAATGACAGAGTATAGACTTCTAAAAATTAGTTCAGGAAAACCACACACAAAAAAAAAAACACAACAACTACAACATGAAGAAACAAACAAAAAAAAAACTCCAGGGAAGATGGAGAATCTGATTTCCAGAGTTCCCACATTATCATATTCAAATTTTCCAGTTTTCAACAGAAAACAGTTATGAGGTATACAAAGAAACAAGAAAGTATGGTCTTTACACAGGGGGAAAATAATCAATAGAAACTGTGCCTGAAGTAGCAAGTTACTAGAAAAAGATTCTGAATCAACTATTTAATTATGTTCAAGGAACTAAAAAAAAAAAGCCTAAAGAACTAAAAGAAAGATGAGAATAATGTCTCACCAAATAGAGAATATCAATAAAAAAGACAAATTATTAAAAGGAACCAAATAAAAATTCTAGAGCTAAAAAGTACAATAACTGAAATTAAAATTTTACAATAGAGGTTCGACTGCAGAGGTTCAACAGCAAATAATTTCAAACAAAATAAAAAAATCAGTAAACATGAAGATAGATCAATTGAGATTATCCAATCTGGAGAACAGAAAAAATAATAAGAAAGTAAAAAGAAAGAGTCTGAGAAACCCGATGGACACTATCAAAGACACCAACATATACATAATGGGAATACCAGAAGGAGAGGAGCGAGAGGAAGGGAAAACATATTTGAAGAATGATTGGCAAAAAAAATTCCCAAATTTGACGAAAAACACTAATCTCCACATCCAGGAAACCAACAAAGTCAAAGTAAGAGAAACTCAAAGAGATCCATACTAAGACACACGAATCAAACACATCATTGTTGAAAGTCAAAGACAAAGTGAATCTTGAAAGCAGCAAGAGAGAAGCAATTCACCACATTCAGGGTATCCTCAATAAGATTTACAGGCAATTTCTCATTAGACTATGGAGGCCAGAAGGCAGTGGGATGACATATTCAAAGTGGTGAAAGAAAAAGAAAGTCAACCAAGAATTCTAGCAAAACTATCTTTCAAAACTAACAGAAAAATTAATATATTCCCTGATAAACAAAACCAGGGAGAGTTTGTCACTAGCAGATTTATTCTAAAAGGAAAGCTAAAGGCTTAAATGAAAGAACACTAAACAATAACTTGAATCCACATGAAGAAATAAAAAACTCCAGTAAAGGAAACTACATAGGTAAAAATAAAAGACAGTATTAATGTATTTTTTGTTTGTAACTCCTTTTTTCCCCTATCTAATGTAAAGATAACTATATGAAAGCAATCATAAATCTACATTGGTGGGCACATGGTATATAAAGGTGTAACTTGTAAAAACAACAGCATTCGTAAAGTGGATGGATCTATAAAGGAAAAAACTCCTTGTATACTATTGAAAATAAGCCAGTATTAATTCAAAATAGGTTGTTATAAATTAAGTTGTAATTGTAATCCCCAGGGCAATCACTAAGAAAAAAACTCAAAAATATATAGTAAAAGAAAAAAGAAGAGAATTTAAATGGTACCCTAGAAAACATGTATTTAACACCAAAAAAGCAGTAATGAAAGAATTCAGGAGTAAAAAATAGATAATCCATATAGAAAGTAAACAGAAAAATGGCAGAAGGAATTCTTTACATAATATAATAATCACATAAAATGCATGGATTAAATACTTCAGTTAAAAGGCAAAAATTGGCATAATGGATAACAAAAAGTATGATCCATCTATTTGCTGTGTACAAAAAGCTCACTGTATTTTGAAAGGCACAAATAGGTCAAAAGTAAATGGATAGAAAAATATATTCCCTGCAATCAGTAACAGCTCTACAAACAACTGGAATAGGTATACTAATGTCAGACAAAATAGACTTTAAGACCAAAAGTGTCACAAGAGACAACAAAGGACATTATATAATGATAATATGACCAATAAAATAATAAAATATAATAATTATAAATATATATGTATGTAAAAATGGTGCATGAAAACACACAAAAAAAATTGGCAGAATTAAAGAGAGAAAGAATTCAACAATAACAGTTGGAGACTTTATTACCTGACATTTAATAACAGATAGAACAACTTGACAGAAGATCAACAAGAAAATAAATAACTAGAACAACACTATAACCAACTAAATTAACTAATATCTGTTAAACATTCCACTCAGAAACTACAAAATACACACTTTTCCCAAGTGCACATGGATCATTCTGAAAGACAGACCATCTTTTAGACCACAAAAAAGTCTCAGTAAATTTAAAAAGATTGAAATCATACAAAATAGGTCCTCCAACCATGATGGAATAAAATTGGAAATCAATGATAGAAGAAAATTTAGAAAATCCACAAATATGTGGGAATTAAATACCACACTCCTAAAAAATCAATGGGTCAAAGAAAAAAATCTCAAGGGAAATTAGAAAATACATTAAGATAAATGAACGCAGAAACACAACATAGCAAAACCTATGGGATGCATCAAAAGCAGTGCTCAGAGGGTTATTCATGGCTTTAAAGGCCTGCTTTTTAAAAAGAGTAAGATCTCAAATGAATAACAATCTTCCACCTTAAGGAACTAGAAAAAGAAAAGCAAAATAAACCCAAAGCAAGAAGAAAGGAAATAATAAAGATTAAATCAGATATAAACAAAGGAAAGAATAGAAAAACTGTAGGAACAATAGAGAAAATCAACAACCAAAATTTGGTTCCAAATCTAACAGATGAGGGAAAAGCAAAGAGCAAGTCCAGTTAAAAGCAGGGGAGGGGCCGGGCGCGGTGACTCACGCCTGTAATCCTAGCTCTCTGGGCAGATTGTTTGAGCTCAGGAGTTCGAAACCAGCCTGAGCAAGAGCGAGACCCTGTCTCTACTAAAATTAGAAAGAAATTAATTGGACAACTAAAAATATATAGAAAAAATTAGCCGGGCATGGTGGCGCATGCCTGTAGTC
>CAUYSK010052586.1:0-100299 GCA_963575035.1 Avahi laniger
GAGGACATCCTCTCTTCCCGGGGGCAGGCAGGGCCGAGAGGGACAAAAGTGAGGTCTCCAGCTGCACAAGATGAACTGGGAAACCAGGCTTAAGTGTGTTTCAAACTTCAAAGAGAAGGCTCACGGCTGGGAAGGCTGAGCGCTGTCACTCACTCTGTCCTTCCGCGTGGACTCAGGGCCCTGGGCGCTCTGACAGACAAAACACTGGCAGCTTTTTTTTTTTTTTTTGAGACAGAGTCTCACTCTACTGCCCTGAGTAGAGTGCCGTGACATCAGCCTAGCTCACAGCAACCTCAAACTCCAGGGCTCAAGCAATCCTCCTGCCTCAGCCTCCCGAGTAGCTGGGACTACAGGCATGTGTCACCATGCCCGGCTAATTTTTTCTGTGTATTTTTAGTTGTCCAATTAATTTCTTTCTATTTATGGTAGAGACGGGATCTCGCTCTTGCTCAGGCTGGTCTCGAACTCCTGAGCTCAAACGATTCGCCCGCCTCGGCCTCCCAGAGTGCTAGGATTACAGGCATAAGCCACAAGCCACTGCGCCCGGCAGACACTGGCAGCTTTTTAAGAGCTGCCACCCTGTGACCCACCCAGCGCCTGCTCTCAAATCCCCTAAGGCTCCTCTCACACCTGGGAAACAGAACATCTGTGAAGCGAAAAGAGCAAAGATCTTTATTTACGTCAGGCATGGGGGGACTTTCCAAAGCCTTTATCTGGGACATTCTGAGACCCTCAGTATTTATCTCCCCTCAAGTCTTTTTTCAAAATGAGGAAATTTTTTTTCTAGATTGAAGTAGCTAAAGTGGTCTTTCAGCTACATGGACATTTCGATGCCAGCCTTGCATTCTCACACGGCTCATTTCATGGACTGCAGTTTTCGGGATTTATATCACATAGACGAGGACTCCGAGAAAAACTGAAGGCTAATGAGCCACGCCCAGTGGTGTCTTGAGACCACTAACGCAAACTCATCTACATCTGTGACGGAAGGGAGCCTGAGGCCGGCTTCTCTCGCACTGTTCCCGATCCACACACGCCCACACACGGGGGACAGCCTGGGCGCCCGTGTGGCGAGCTCGCCCACCTCCTTGCTGCGGGCAAACTGAGTCTGTCTTTCCAGAGATGCACACTCTTGGGGGGCACTGGTCAGGATCTTGGTGAATGTCTCTCAATTTGGGTCTAACATTTTCTCATGATTTGACTGCATTTCTGGCTACGCCACAGAGAAGGGATGTGTCCTCAGGGGCAGCTGGGATTAATGTCTTATCACTGGTGATGTCACCTTGATTCCTTGCTTCAGGTAGTGCCTGCTGGGTTTTTCCACTGTGAAGTCACTATTGTTCCCTTTGTGATTTATAAACATTTGGGGGAGGATACTTGGGGACCGTATCACTATCACAGACAGGTGGAGACTAAAGGGACGTGGCAGCAAGACAAGGTGCCGGAACCGGAACAGCAAGAGGACGTTAGTGGAAAAGGGAGGTTCGAGCAAGGTCCGTAATTTAGTTAACGGTGCTGTGCTGATGTTGACTTTCTGGTTTTTACATGGATGTTTGGTTATGTAAGATGTCAGCACTAGGGGAAGAAAGTGCAGAGAACAAGGAAGCTTGAGGAAATATTTTTACAACTTTTCTTTTATAGTCTATTAACCTGAAAATTAAAATTTGACCAAGGTGCAGATTCTGATTCCATAGGGTCTGGGCGGGGCCTGTGAGTCTGCATTTCTTGCAAACTCCCAAGTGATGCTGATGGCGGCTGATGGCTCCGGACCACTTCGCTAGCCCGGCTCTGCTGGACGGAAACAATTTCACTGAGCACAACTTCCAAGTGTGACAATCGGATAAACTGCATCAGATTATGCTCCCCGTGCCGTGGTCGCCGCCTCACTGTGTGGTGAACTGCTACCCTGGCACACCGCCCAGAGAGAAGCCAGCTGAAGAGTCTGAAACCAAGGTCTTTGCCACCACACGTGTCTGGCTGGCCCTGCCCAGCTGAGCCTGGTGCCCCTCCAAGGCCGCAGAGCCAGACCCCTGCCGGCACCGCGACTCACAGGCCACCAGGGGAACAGTTACTTGGCACCCGTCACCAAGGCCACAAGGAAGCAGGAAAGCAGAGTGCAGGGGAGAACAGGCTCTGGAATTCCCGCTGCAGGTGAGTGAGTGGCACACAGGTGACCTCCACTTGCCCCATTAAAATGATTTTTAATAGAGTACAATAAACGCCCAAGAAAGAGAACAGAGGCTTCTTCACGTGCTTCTGACAGATGGAGAAGACGCGATCAGGGCAACGCGGGGCTACCTGGAGCGCTCGGGAGCCGGTGATACACCGTGGACCAACCTGCAGCAGGGGCTAGGCTGGAGACTCGGTCCCTGTACATAAAACAGGAGAGCTGACTGTGCCACAGCCCTACAGAGAGAAAGCGGAGCAGCGCCACGCAAAGGGGTCTTCCTTAAAGAAGCTGAACAGCCCACAGAAAATCCTGTGACTTGGCACTGCAGGGCCCACAGTGACAAGCTCCCCATCACCCGAGGGGAGTCTGCACTTTTCAAAACCATCCCCGTGGACCCAGGGCCGTGCCAGCTTTCGCCCGCCTTAGACAGCAGCCACCATCAATATGTGAGGAGGACGTGCCAGACCAAGAAGCCAACACTGAACAAGAACAGGGACGCTGGAGGAAACAAATCGGAACAAAAGAGAACTGAAAAGAATCCTTATTAGTTTCCTCAGAGTCAGGGAGATAAGACATTCATCAGACAATAAACTACTATGAATCAGAAACAAGGCAAACATGCTCTTGGAAATTAGAAATTTGACTGTGAAAATAAACAATTTAAAATGGGATCAGAAGGCACATTGAAGCCCTCTCCCAGAAGGGAGATGAAAATGACACAGGAAGGACGATGACGGTGAGACTCCGGGGTCAGTGGGCTGCCCAGCACCAACCAAGGCAACTCCTGGAGGAGGGGGCGGCAAATGCCCGAGTGCCACGAGTCCGAGACTGGAGTGAGAACCCATTGCTTCGGCACACTGTAAAATGTCCTAACACCAAAGAGAGGAAAAGGTTACCCAAAAGGAGTAAGAATACTTGGCAGGGGTTCTCATTTAAGTGAAGAAAGCCACGATTAAAACGTGGGGCCCTCAACAAACCCTGGTGTGTGATAAAGGAAGCTGCCAGGACTCCTGTGCAGGCTACAGAGTAACCCACCCACCCAGCGCAGGGAAAGGAAAGAGGCGGGGAGAGGGTGGGGGGGTAGGCTGGAGGGATTTGCCAATTTGCCACTATCCCTGAGAATTTAAAACAATGTACAGAGTCAAGGGTAGCAGAAAATGCAAAGAAAGGGCCAAGAAGCTGCGCACGTAGGGCAACGTGCCACCAGGCTGCGCAAGGAACATGTGCATAGTCCGGACATAAACAACCTGAGCGACTGAACACAGTGGGCACAGAGAAGAGGTGGGATACGCTGAGACAGAGCCGAGAGTGTGTACAAGGACAGAACACCTGCTTATTTGGAGCCAGCAAGAACTACCCGAAGGAACCACCAGAGACGTAAAAGTCTTTCAGAGGAGTGGGACGGAGGTGGGGCAGGGGGACTGCTGCTTTCCATTGTAAGTCTTTCACTGACATTTCTGTTATGTTGATTAAAAATACGCATTTTTTTTTTTTAAGAGCAGACTTCAGACGGACTGAATTCAAACCCTGGCTGTGTCCTGGGAAAGTCACTCAGTCTGTGGGCCTCAGTGGCTTGTCTATCAAGTGCTGACAGGCCCTGCCTCCCTGGATCACTGTGAGGGGGAACCCTGGAGTCCAGCACGGACCTGCTCTGCAGATGTGAGCTGACTTCTAAAAATTAAAGCCAATGATGACAGTATCCAACATCACAAAAATATATTCTTATTTCAATTGCAAGACAAGGATGGAACTATACAGAATTTTACCGGCAGTTGTGATGTTTTCCTCACTGGATATCTGTACGAGGGCTGTCCTGAAAGCTGGAAGTTAAGTGATCAGATTACCTATCTCTGATTTACTGTTTCTGGAGCTCACTCAGACTACTCAATTATAACTTCCAGTTACAATTCTTCCCTAAGAAGACAGCCTCTGCTCAACTACTGATCGTAGTGCTAGCAGCACCATCGCCATCAGGCCTCGGGTGCATTCCAGGGCAGGACAGGGAACTGCAGGTAGGAGAGGAATTACCTGTTCCACCTCAACAGCCCGTACCCTGGGCCCTCCCTGGTCAGGGTGCAGCAGGCTCGCTATCCGGGAAAGCCCGCACCTGCTCCACCTGTGCACAGTTCTTCAGCGAATTCTGACTTCTCCAGTGCCAAGACAGCCCTACCACCTCAGTGAAAAGAAACTCAGTCTTCTATCAAGGCAACGTCTCCCGTCCGCGCCCGCCGTGGGGATGGAAGTCATCTACTTCCTGCGTCCCAGGGAAAAACTACGGCCACCGTGCTAAGGACTAATCACACAACAGCAAAAACGTTCTGGGGTGTGAGGCTGAAGGGCTCGTACTCGAGGCCCCCCGGGGACCCGCTCAGCCGAGCGCCGCCAGCAGCAATCGCGGGGCCGGCGCCGAGCTCCGGGCCACCGGGCCGCGGCCCACGCCGGTGACTCGGGCGGCACAGGACGATGCCCGTCGAGGCCGAGTCCGCCTCGCAGGTGCAAGCCCCGAAGTCAGCCCGCCGCACGAGCGGGGGTCCTCGGTGTCCCCGGCGGCAGCGCCGCCCGACAGCCGGGCGAGCGCACGCGGCCCAGCCCCCCGCAGCCCCAGCCCGGACGGAGCGGCCGGGCCAACGGACGCCGCGCAGGACGCCCAGGGTGAGGGCCCTGCCGAGCGGCCCGCGCGCGGCCCCCTGGGGCCTGGGCCCGAGCCTGGCGGCGGGGCGCGGCGGGCAGGGGCCGGGGCGCGGCGGGGGCCGCGGCCGGGCGGGTGGAGGCAGCAGGGAGGAGGCAGATCTCGCTCTCGCTCTCGCTCTCGCCCCGCGGGAAGGGGGAGGTAGAGACGCGACCGGCTGCGGGAGCTGCAATTACCGTGTGGGCTGCGGAATTCTCGTGGTGTTTGTCGGGGAGATGCGATAATGGCGTCCGTCCTCGCGAGAGAAGCCGCCGATCTGCGCAGGCGCCGCGGGCCCCTCCCCGCGAGGCGCTGCCCCCACTCTCCGCGCAGGCCCACTGGGCGAGGAGCGAAGGACGCGGGGGGCGGGGCCTGCGGGCGCCAAGGCCTCTTGCGTGCGCTTCCGCCCGCTCTGACTCCCGGCGAGCATGCGCGGGGTGCCTGCTCCCGCGCCGGGGCTCTTACTCCCCCAGGCTCTTACTTCCCCACTGTACGCCCAGGCTCCTCGCTGTCCCGGGAGCAATCGCTCCGGTGGGCCGTTTGAGGAATCCGCACCGTTTTTGAGACGGAATGACTAGGAAATATCTCCCTTCACGACTACACGTCCCAGGGTGCCCTGCGCAGGGGGCGCGCGGTGCACTCTGGGACCCGTAGTCCCCTCGTGCGGGTCGTGCCTGCCGGGACTTGTAGTCTCTCCGGACTCGGGCCGCCCGTGTCGTCCCCGCGCCGCGGGCTGCTGGGACTTGTAGTCAGGATGGCTCAGGTGAGCTGTGCGCGCGCCGCGGGCCGTACCTGCTGCCGCTGCGGGGTCGGCTCCGAGGTTCCGGAACCTGGGAGGGCTTCCGGAAAGTGAGCGACGGTGCTGTGGGGCCCGTGCTGGACCCCGAGTGTGCCCGCGCGCCGCGCCGTGTGTGCCTGGAACTGTGGGTGGGCGACAGGTGTGTCTCCATGGGGCACGCGGGGCACTGTGTGTGGCGTGGACGGCCGATAACGCGAGTTAACTCGTGATAACGCGAGTGCGCGCTGGGTCGTGCGGGCGCTGCGGACAGAGGGCCGGGTGCGGGAACAGCCCCGGTGGGAAGTCGAGGCGGTGCCGGAGTGACTGGGGTTCGGGCCCGGCGAGGCCACCGGCTGGGGCGAGGCGCCGCGGCCGGGCCAGAGCGTCCCGTCCGCTCCTGCGGGGGAAGGGCCCGGACTCAACCGCTGAGCCCCCGAGAGCCGCGAGGCGGGGACAGCTCCAGGGCGACGCCTGCTGCCCCCACCTCAGGAAGCGGGTGTGAGTGCCGCCCTGGCCAAGAACTCGCCACGCGGGGCCTGGGTATCCGCCCGGGGAAGAGAGAAATTGAGGACGGTGTTTTTCACGTTGCTTCAAGACCTCCCGAAGTCGGAGTGGTAGCCCCCAAGTGCGGGTGCCTCGGCTCCCTGTCGCAGCAGGCGTGAACGAATGAATGAGTGAACGAGCGAACAAAGGTGAATAGGTTGAAAACAAAACCTTCCTACAAACTATGGTGAGGGCTTATCGAAGATCCCCACCACTTCGGATTAAGTCAAAAAAATCAGAACTTAAACCAATCAAAACTGTAAGTGGGACTATGCTGGAGTTGTTGACTTTTTTGTTTTCGATGTTTTAGATTTTTTTTTTATTTTGCGGCTCAGGAAGCTAAAATAGAGGAAGGTGTTCAGTAGCGCCATCTGCTAATTCACCATGGTTTTAAAAAAATGAAATAGGCATCAGCAAAGACGGATATCTACTAAGGGAGTTCGCTCACTTACCACATAAAGACCCTTCCCTTCACTGGTCAATTAACGCAAGAATCCAGTGCAGTCTTCTGGAGTTGATGAGGTAAAGTCACATTCGCCAGGCTTTGTAAGAGGAGAGGGAGGTGCACGCTGGCCCTTGTGGCACCAGAAATAGGGGAACCACCTCAGTGTGTGCACGGGCCACTCGTAAAGACCACGAAGACCCTTCTGCCGACCCTTGCTGTGCCCACTGCAGGAAGACCCTTCAGAAGCTCCCTCTTTCTGAAGATGTCACTAGGATGGAGAAATGGATTATTCACGATGCTCCCAGTTGCCCGGGAAAAGCCTAGAAGACTGAGGGAAAGGCTGGAACATTGAGCCAGCCTGTCGCCCAGCCCCGGCTTGGAAGCCAAGCTTCCCTTTGGCAAGTCGCTGACGCCTCCGGCCTCGCTGCCTCCTCTGGAGCTGGTGTTGAGAGCTCACGGGGCTCCTGGGAGGCGTCAGTGAAGTAGACTTTGTTCAGGGTTTAGCAGAGGGTCTGGCTCAGAACATGGTCATGTTACCGTTTCACTCACTGAGGAATATGCCAGACTTCTTAAATGACACTCCATTATTTTGGAAAAGCAAGTGCTGACTTCCTGATTCATTTGTGGTCTCTGTGTCTGGAACTTACCATCACGGTACCTCTGCACCACCCCGGACAGTGGCTCTCGACTGTGGCTGTGAGCAGGACGCCTGGGAGAGTTTCTCAGTGACCAGCGCCTGGCTCCACTCTTGGAAGTGCTGGCCTTGGTGTCCTCAGAGCATTCTTACCGACAGTCCAGATGGAGAGCCAACCAAGGATGGTTGGCCGTATACCTTCATCTTAATTTTCTGTTCAATTTTAAGTGCGATTTCTTGAAGCAATTGGTCATTTAAGACGACAGAAAGCACAGTTATCCATGTAACATGGATTTTCTAACTAAAGCAGAGCCCTGCCACAGGGACCCCAGACCCACAGCCACTGCATCCGTGTGGTCTGCCTGAAAGGGGCAGGCTGAAGAGGGCAGGATAGCCAAGGACAGCCAAGGACATGCCCCCAGAGCCTCTGGAGTGTCAGCTGACCGGGCGGGGGAGATCGTCAGGACTCAGCGGTGCCTAGGACATGGGGTGTGGCGTACAGTCACGGGATTGCTGTTCTCAGGTCTTGTATCAACTCACTAAACCTTCACAACAGCTCTGCCAAGTGTCACTGTCCCCTCTTTACAGATGAGGAAACTGAGACGAAAGTCAATGAGTGAATGAATGAATGAATCAGGCTACCCAGGGTGGGTGTGTTTCCAAAA
Organism: Avahi laniger; assembly: GCA_963575035.1. Taxonomy (NCBI): domain Eukaryota; kingdom Metazoa; phylum Chordata; class Mammalia; order Primates; family Indriidae; genus Avahi; species Avahi laniger. The sequence continues at coordinate 7,904 of CAUYSK010052586.1, forward strand.
TGACTCTGTGGGAAGAAAAACACATAATCCAGACTTGGTTTTTGTTGCTGGAAACCAAGGCACCCAAACGTACAGGCCCATCAGAGCAAGGACAGAAGCTGCAGATTACGCGTGCGCGGGACTTCAGGCAGTTCTTGGGTGGATTCGAGCTTCAGAACCTGCATTCTGTAGGGTTTTCCACACCTGGGACTCTAGGATTCTATGATCAGGTACGCTATCCCTGCCCTCTAAAAGATTGTAAGTTTAAACCAAAAAAATTTTACAAACTCGTCCATCCCAACCCGGAGGGTCCGTTTCAGGGTAAAAGGTGTCTGGGAACAAACTGCTGTCCGGTCCAAAGCAGGTTTCTTCACAGGCTGGCATCTGCAGGTATCACAGGTTGTCTGGCTGGGGTGACCATCTTACTGTCCAGACGTGGGCACTCTTATGGGTGAAAGGGAACTATTCGTATTTGTGCCAAGACAATAGCGTAAGCTGGGAGTGTCCCAGGCCACGGGGCATCTGGCGTCAGGGAGCGTGAATTCCGATCAAATTTCACCTCTTCGTAAGAGTAAAGACCCGCTGCATCGCCAGGAGCCCTGGGCACACGGGCACCTGCTGCCACGCCCACCCACCCCCCAGCACTTTGGCAGCTCCCCACCCTGCGCCTTTGAGCCTGCCGTTCCCTTCTCGTACACACAACAGGGCTCTGTGCCTGGTCACGGGTGTCCCACAGCCCCAAGCCACAGCGTCCACACCACGAGAACGGGACTTCGCTCTCGCCCACTTGTCTCCCTCGTTCTCCCCCATGTCCCCAGCAGGCTCTCTGTAAAGTTTTCCTAACCCCAGGCAGATTTGTCCCAGTATTTACCAGATCAAAGCACAGTGACCTGAGTGGCCTGTCCACAATGAAGGCCACTTGTCCCCATGAACCTACCTGACACCCAAACCAAACATCAACCAACAAGTTGGGACAGGCATGGGTTGGACTTTAACCATGAGGCTCGGGGGTTTGGGTGAGTTTCCTCAAGAAGAGGTGGGTCCACTCCACAGTGGTCCGGATCAAAGTGAGGACAGAGTAGGAACAGCCACCTCCTTTTGACTGGGGTTCCCAGAGCAGACCCGAGATGTTGGGGAGGAGCCATCGGAAAGCTTTGAGTTTCTCCTTGCTGGCAAAGCAGATGTGGGGGCCTCCCCGACATCACCCGACGAGGCCAGAGCGATGGTGTTCTCAGCGTCCCTGCGCACAGAGAAGCAGGAATCGCGCTTGTAAGTAGATCTCGAGTCTCCCCAGGTGCGATTTGACATGTGTCTAACTGTGTAGTGTCTGATGAGAGTTGCCAGCCAGGGAGCTTGGGTTCAAATTTCCGCGCTCTCTTTTGCATTTGGGGACCTTGGGTGTCCTTGGGTGAATCATGTAACCTCAGCTTCACAGGGTCATCAGGAGAGTGAGATGCTCAGGACAAGGCGGGTGGTAGCCTCGTCGCTCCTGGCCTTGGGCTAGGCCGTTGCTCTTTCTGGGCCTCAAGACGACTCCTTGGTAAGATAAGGCCCTGCGGCGACGGCTGCTGCGTCCTCCCCTAATGCAGACGTTGCCACTGTCCCTGTCCTGCAGCTCAGGGAGCAGGGCTGCAAAGCCAGACCCCGGGTGTGTGTCCCAGTGCTGCCCTCAGAGGTGCAGCTTGGGCAGGTGGCCTCCCCTCCCTGAGCCTCCGTTTCCTCATCCGTGACCTGGGGGTGACACTGTTTCCTAGGCTGCGCAGGGATGGCGTGATGCTTGCAGCAAGCTGGCACATGCCAGTTCTTCCCACTAACCCACTGGTCCGCATCAGCCTGTGCCTCGAGCCCGCAGGGTCATCTGTGGCGCACTCTGGGCTCTGGCCGGGTCTGTGCCCCATGGAGGGAGCCTGTGGAGTGAGGGCAGAGCGAGGGGCATGCCGGAGCCCTGGGCGGAGCTGCCTGAGGCTCGGAGCGTCTTAGGAATTAGCGGGGACGTGGAAAACCAAAGGGGCTGGGGACCCACATTTTAAACCCCCTACTCAGAGTGGTTTGGGACAGAAACCTTGTCACCTCTCCATGCTATCCTGTCCCTAACCCGTCATTCCAGTGACCCCGCGCTCCAAGTGGGGTCGTGGACCAGCAGCACAAGGCTCCTGCCAGGAAAGCAGCCCCTTGGGCCCCACCCCAGACCCGCCTGCAGGTCCGGAGCAGTGCCGGGCACACTGAGGCAGGGAATCCTCCCCCTGCCCCAACCCTCACGCCAGAGGCGACTGCCGGGGATAGTTCGGAGCACAGCCTTCTGACACTTCCCTCCATGCACACAGAGCACGTGTCCGCACACACACGAGACTTTCCAACATACGAGAAGAATTGTGCTGTATGCGCAGGTCTGCATGTTGGTTTCCTACCTGCAGACGTCTTCACGACTGTCTCTCAGCACCTGTCCCCTTTTTTATTCTTAATATGGCCACTGAGAGCACCGGCCACCTAGACTGGGGTCCCCACCCCACCACCCTGTAGCTGTGTGCCCCTTGGCAAGTTTCCTAACCTCTCTGAGCCTCAATTTCGTCCTCTGTGAAAGGTGGTTAATGCGGTACTTACGGCACAGCGTGGTCGGGAGGACGAAACGAGGAGACACGTGGAAGGCCTAGCGCAGCCCTCTCCAGGTGTCAGCTGCGGCTCTTCTTCCGGAGGCCACCGTGCGGATACCCTGTATTTATTTAAGCATTACCCTGTCAGTGGGCACTAGGCAATACACAATTTTTTTTTTTTTAAAGAAAGTGATATTTATTCAGGAATGGGCATTGCAACAGGAGTACCCATGCCAAGCAAACCGTGTGCGTGTTCAGGGAGGTAACGGAAGACAAAGATTTTTGAAGGAAAAAGGATTAAATAATCGGGGTTTTTTTATTTCAGAATATTACGGGGATGCAAACACTTTGGTTACATATATTGCCTTTGCACCGCCCAAGTCAGAGCTGCAAGCGTGCCCATCCCCCAGACAGTGCACCCTGCACCCTTTAGGTGTGGATTTACCCATCCGCTCCTCCCACTCCCACAGCTTTTACTATTGCAAAACGTGTTCTCACACCATGCGCATAGCTTTGCATGCTTGCGTCAGAACGAGTACGTTCTGTATCGGGTGCCGGAATCAGTTTATGCTGTGGTCCTCAAACTGCTCCCGGCAGAACCCCGGAGCTCTGCCGTGTCATTTCAGAGTTCCACGATAAACAGAAAATATTCGCCAAACGGGAAAGATTTGAACTTCCTAAGTTCACTCCTTTGTTTTGGTGTTTTATGTACTGGTATCCTACAAAATATTTCATTAGGAAAAAAAATTTGGTACAAAAAGTGATTGAAAATCACTGGTAGTTTGGCCTTGAGAGAAAAGTCAGTTACAAAATGTTCAGGATAATTTTAGGGATCATTTTAATTACACATTCTCTCATGTTTCAGTGGGTCCCAGGGCCGCCTGTCACTGATGTGCACATCTGTCCCCAAGTCTGTGACCCGACATCACGCTGGTAACCTGAAATCTGCCATGGTGGGGTATTTACACCATAGTAATTAGCAAACACTGGAATCAAAGGTGTCTATTCCCTGGGAGAGCCGCTAATTAGACATTTACTGGCACAGTCTTGAACATTTCAATAGGTATTTCTTGCTGCCGTGTCTGGGGGCTTCCTGCGTTTCCCTTGGCCAGGCTGAGCTCGGCTAGCTGGGCTCCCAGCTGCGGGGGGGGTCCAGGTCCCCTCGCGTGTCTCCCGCCTCCCTGGACCGGCAGCTGCTGGGCATACCCTTCTTGTGACGAAGGGCAGGCGCTCAGAGTGCGAGTCCAACCCTGCAAACCACGAGAAGTGGCTGCTCACTCACTCACATCTGCTGTTCATCACAGCAGTCACCGTGGCCAAGCCCAGGGGCCTCCCAGAGAGGTTGAGGGGAAGGCGGTGAAGTTGCTGAGCGGTGGTCCAGCCTGGGGGGTGGAGAATGAGAGTGTGTCAAAGGAAGGGGGTCTCCTTCCAGATCTCGCCCCTGTGAACCAGAAGCACGTGGCCTGATGCTCCAGGCCATGTCCCCTGCAGCCAGGGCTCCATCCGCAGGAAGAGCTCCGTAAATATTTGCCAAATGATTGAGGAGGAGGATAATATTTTACTTCCGTTACTTCCCGTCAGAGACTGACCTTAATTGGCACACGACTGCCCCTGCTGTGCCGGCATCGCGAGGGGCCACATCCACTCGTGATGGCAGGCGCCGTTTTCCACGCAGATGTGTCATTGTGGTGGCCCCACCTGTGCAGCTCAGCAAATGAGACCTGAAACATCCCCTCTCCCCACACTGTGTGTCCTCGTGGGTCAGGGAGGTCTGAGTCTCCCGGCCTCTGCGGCCCTCGCTGCTGCGTGTGCCGTCTAAATCCAGGTCTGTGCAGCGTGGCAAATGCTGTGGCCAGGGATGGAGGGTGGGATGCCACAGAGTTTGCGAGGGCTCCCAGCGTGCCGAGTGTCGCTTCCCAGCGGATGATGCACTTGAGGTTCGTGCGGGCTCAGAGGGGCTCTTTAGAGAAAATAGGCAGTGGAGGCCCAGGGCTGCTGGTGTAATTATGAATTAAAGCGAAAGCTGGACCAAGGACACACGAGCAAAGGGCCTGTTGTGACCGCAGGCGTTCGGGCCAGTTACTCCAGCTCCCAAGTCCGTCGTCACCCACCCAGAGGAGGGGACGCCCGGGCTGGACGCAGGCCCTATCTGCAGAATGCTTCGGGGCCAGCAATCCCCCCGAGCAAGTTTAGTTGTTTGGGCACTTTCTGAGTTCTGTGTGGACGGGAGCGTCCTGGCCAGGCTGTGAGGCGGGGTGGCGAAGGTGTGTCGTGCCTCCTGTGCACGGGAAAGTATTCCAGGTGCTTCTCAGGTGCGAACCTGCTGTCATCACACACGCCGCTCTGCTTCCCGCAGACAGAGACGGGCCAGGGAGGGTGGTGAATAAGCGCCCGATACCCCAGACAGTGAGTGGGCAGAGCCGGTTCCTTGGACCACAAACATGTCTTTCCCTCTGCACAATGTTTAAAACCTAAACCAAAAAAGTTACCTGGCCACACTTAAACATCGGGAGACTTCTGTGAAACTCTGTATTTTAACTTCTCTTGAAAAATCTAAAGAACTGGCAGCAGAGGGTTCACTCTCCCGTCCCGCTGGGCAACAGCAGCCCCGGTAAGTGCCCTGAGCTCCCCAGGTTGCCACAGTCCCCGCCGCTCCCTGCTGCCTCCCAGCCCGAGGTGGAGGGTCCAGTGGCCCACGGCAGCCGGCTCCTTTGCACTGCCCGCCTCGGCCCCGCGTCCACTCGAGTAGGGGAGCGAGACTGGTCCAGTGATGGGATTTCTGGCCTCCGGATCCCACTGGGGAAGGGTGTAGGGGTGTCCTCCGCCCTGCTCTACAAAGGACAGAGAAAAACTGTCGAGACCTAGGCGACAGCCCAGAGCTGCGGGAAGCTGTAGTTGGAGCCTCCGGGAGACAGGATCTTAGTTCAGACTCTGCAGGTGACATGCTACAGATCTTTGGAAAGTGACTCAGCTGTTTTCTCATCTGTAAGGTCGTTAACCCACACCAGGATTATTTATTCATCAAACATCCGTTGCGTGAGACACCGTTTAAGCACGGGGACACACAGCTGAGCGGAACGGCCGAGCCCCCGCTTCCTTTCTGGTGCAGGGAGACAGACAGCAAAACACCGGCAGGTGCGGTCACCACGCACGTCAACTGGGCTGAGAAAAACCGAAGATAGAAAATTAAAACAAAACAGCCAACTGTCTACCATCACCATTATTTCCTATAAGAAAGGACTTTGTAACACTGAAAAGCAGAGAAGTTGTAATCTTAGAATACGCATTCTATGATTCTGCCATCTTTTCATTTCAGTTTTAAAATGTTTTCTGCATTCTGCTGACCTCTGATGATTTCCTTATTAAATAACATCTCCTAAAAAAAATTATCAAGTTCATTAGAGAACAGACCAACAATGTGTTAGCCACTGGCCTCTCAGGTGGGAGAGAAACTTCCAACAGGGCTACAAATCTTTTTCCTCATTTTCCAGAATTCTCCTGGGCACGGCCTTTGACCCGGCAAGTGCGTGGTTGGTTCATAAGAAAGAATAATCCAGGCAAGAATACGGAGAAGTAACAGGAACTTCATCACAGCTTTGTTTAAAATTGGAACAAGTCGGGAATCATCTAAACATCACCACTAATGAATTGATTTTAACAATTGTGGCGTAACTGTGCGAGAGAAACGCACCATTAAAAAGAAGTGTATTTTTTTTTTCACTTACAGAATGAGCTCATGATGTTAAATGACAAAGGCAGCTTGCAAGAGTAGGATCCTTGTTCTTTAAAAAATCCCAGATCTCTCCTGGTACGAGGGTGTTTGCACAGAGAGCTGCCTAGGCACACACCCCGGGGTGCTATGGGCCAGCTGCTGCTGCTCCTGCAAACTGCACTTTCTGAAATGTTTTAGATGAATGTATCTTACTTTAAAAATCACTCTCGGGCCGGACACTCTGGGAGGCCAAGGCAAAAGGATCACTTGAGCTCAGGAGTTCAAGACCAGCCTGAGCAAGAGCAAGACCCCGTCTCTACGAAAAATAGAAAAATTAGCTGGGTGTGGTGGCTCCAGCCTGTAGTCCCAACTACTCGGGAGGCTGAGGCAGGAGGATGCCTGAGCCAAGGGATTTGAGGCTGCAGTGGGCTATGACGACGCCATGGCACTTTAGCCCGGGCAACAGAGTGAGACTCTGTCACAAAAAAAAAAAAAAAAAAATGCACACTCAAAACATTTCAAAATGAACCTCAGGAAAAGCGGGCAGAGGGCCTCCTCTGCTTACTTTTCTTGCTGGTGGGGTTTTACTTCCTCTGTGCGGGCGGCACAGCGGGTCAGACTTCGAGTAGCATCCGCGGCATCACTCAGGATTCATGCAACTGGAAAGGGAAGTTCCAAACCCGCCCGCCAGCCGACCTCCTGCCCTCCCTGGGCCTCGGCTGGGCTTCCCGTGGCCGCGCTCTGTGACGATGACCACACAGAAGTCAAAAGCCCGTCAGCAGGCCAAGGGGGTTGCTGTTCCGGGTGGGAGGGGACATCTGTGTCTCAGTGGGTCCAGAGAGGCGGGGAACAGCGCACACAGGGTGCAGGTTCAGCGGCTGAGAGGCCGGTGGCCCTCGCACCATACCTGGGTCCTGTGGGGCCTCACGTGGCCGTGTTTCTGCCACATCCGTCTGTGTGGTACACGGATGGAGCCGGGGCCTCAGCCAGGGTCTCCCTCTCTCTGCCCACAGTGCACCCCCTCTGGACGGGCCCGGTCCCCATGCCTGGGGGCACCCGGCAGTCCCCCATCAACATCCAGGCCAGGGACAGTGTCTATGACCCTCGGCTGAAGCCGCTCCAGGTCGCCTACGACGCAGGGTCCTGCACGTATGTCTGGAACACCGGCTACTTCTTCCAGGTGGAATTTGACTCTGCCACCGAGGGGTCAGGTAAGCTCACGGGGTTGAGGCCTTCCTGTTCTCCTGTCGCCCAGGAGAGGGGTCAGAGCAGGGAAGGCTGCTTTCCTTAATGCTGTTTGGGTGCAGGGGACGGTTACTTGCTCCCAGGAGACCAGGAGTGTGGCACAAAGGTTCAGAGGGGGACAGGAGAGTGGCGCTCACTGCAGGGATGAATGGCCTCACCTGCACCACACAGGTCTATGGAGCACAGGAGGCCGTTTCCCTCGCGGGCTTGCGTTGCAGGCGGTGGGAACGTGAAGCAGAGGTTGGCAGAGGACGGGACTGGGTGGCGGCTGCGACCCCCACGCTGGCCTTGCCTGGAAGGAGGCTGGGCCCGTAGCCGGACGGGGTGTCAGGAGCCTGGTTCCTACTGGGGCGAGGCGAGGCCACTGCAGGTTTGAGCAGGACAGACAGCGGCGGGAGGGGAGCAGGGACCGGAGAGGAGGCTGTCCGGGGGTGTGGATGGGAGGCGGTGCTGGGAGGATGGGGGTACAGGAGGTGCTGAGACAGGTCCTGGGGGCCACGAGCCCGTACTGGGTCCCGGCGCTGGGTCAAGGGATCATCTCATCAAATCCTCGCCAGCGACCCTCAGGCGTCTCAGGTGGCTGCTCTGTCAGGTTCGGGATGGTCCTTTCTGTCCCTACTTTATCCGCAGTTTTATCCCTTTCAGCGGCCAGGTCAGGAACTGTTGATGCTATTGTGAGCCTTGTGTGCAGAACCCCTGCTCTCCCGCTGGGCGTGTGGGATTGGGGCACGTACTAGACACAAGGCGCCTATGTGACACGAGGCCCACGCCCGTTCACGGTGGATCTTGGTCGGCTTCACAGTGAAGCTCAGGGACGCTTCTCATGTCAGCCTCACTGAATGCCAGTGACAGAAACCCTCAGCCTGGCCAGCGTGAGCAAAATGGAACTTCGTGGAAGGACAAAACCAGCTCAGAGTAGGGAAAGTTGGATGACCACACCTTGGGCAGCACAGGGACCGGGCCGGCCTCGGGCCTGGGAGCAGGGGTCTGTGTATTTATTATTTAGTTGCCAAATTTTTTCTTGCCCTTGTTGATCTAAGTCCAAATCCCCAAGAAACAACTGAAATTGGCTTTTCAGATTTAATGTGGTTATACTATTTAAAAAAAAAAATTTTTTTTTTTTTTTGAGACAGAGTCTCATTGTGTTGCCCCGGCTAGAGTGCCGTGGCGTCATCCTAGCTCACAGCAACCTCAAACTCCTGGGCTCAGTGATCCTGCTGCCTCAGCCTCCGGAGTAGCTGGGACTACAGGCAAATTTTTTCTATATATTTTTAGTTGTCCAATTAACTTCTTTCTAATTTTAGTAGAGACTGGGTCTCGCTCTTGCTCAGGCTGGTTTTGAACTCCTGAGCTTAAACAATCCTCCCGCCTCGGCCTCCCAGCGAGCTAGGATTACAGGCATGAGCCACTGCGCCTGGCCTATTTTAAAAATTTTTATGCAGCAACTTTAACAGATTAAATTAAGAATAATAGAATAATAGTTCCTGAACATTTAATTGTTTGGGGTAACAGTTGTGTGAATATATTAATAATTTGAGAAAAACCTATCATGGATGTAGATGCGTTACTGTAGAATTCATACTCCTATGTAATTTTTATGTGTAGTTTTGGGTCTTACTGATATCACTGCAACAGATTTGTTTTCCTTTAAGGCTTAAGGTATCGAAAACTTTGAAGATTATTTTGGCACGTTTATGGTTAAGATACATTTTACAAAATAACTCAGATTCCCAAGTCGAAGGTCTGTTGGCTGACTCAGGGTCCAGTGGAGCATCGAGGCACCCGGGCTGGTCTCCGTGCCAGGACCACAAGCCCTGGAAAGGGTTGGGACGGGGGAATCCTCATACTGTTCCAGAAGGAGGAAGCTGTGCCCAACAACCATGCAATGGCAGCAGCGTGGCGCAGGGCATAACCCGCTGCAGAAAGTGTCGGCCCCCTCGTCTGATGGGAGGAGAAATGGGGGCTGGCAAGCGGGAAGACCCACTCAGGACTGTGCAAACTCAGGCGGCGGAGTCAGCCTCTGTCCCAACTCCTGGCAACTGTGATGCCCGCTCACCCAGCCCTTTCTCCTTGCCAAGGCTTCACTTGCACACGTGACACAGATTATTCCCATTATACAGATAAGAAAAATGAGGCCCCCGGAGCTTGTTGGCCTGAGCCCACAGCCCTCCCCACAGGAGCCTCTGCTCTCTAAGGAAGGGAGTTTGGGGAGTGTGTGTCCTCTATAGCGAGAATCTACACCCAGCATCCACGGGGCGTCAGGCACGAGGCCACAGGAGCTGAGCTCGTTCGCGGGCATGGTGCCTGCTGAAGGGGTGCTGAGCCGGCAACACGGCAGGTGCCCCCAAAGCAACGGGAGCCCCTACGAGCAGGATCCTCTGCCCCGCCTGGCACCTGCAGTGTCAGACCTTCCGGGGAGTGTGGGGTCCTTGTCCCACGGCCCCCAGGGGCCCAGTGCAGCCAGAGTCTGCCCTTCATTAGGGTTAATGTGTTAACTGGTGTGCGCTGGGAAGGGGCAGTCCCGACAGGACTGGCGGCAGTGATTGGTCCAGGACTGGGCACGTGATTCGAGCCTGGCCAATGAGAGCCAGAGCGTTATTTCCAGGAACTCTATAAAAGCAACTTTTTGTGCCCTAGGGTCTCTCTGAGCCTGGTGGGAACCTGCTTGAGAAAAGCGCCCAGCAGGGGAGCCAAGCCAGGCACTGTGGGAGCCCCTGCATGCTGCCTGCCCGAAGCCAGCCAACCCCTGGACTAACAAGCCTCTTTTTTTCTTTTTGGTAAATTAATTTGATTTAAGTTACTGTCACTTGCTTCCAAGAGTCCTAAGTACAAGCAGACAAGTAAAAAGTGACGAAGGTGAGAGGAGAAACGAAGGGAAGGCGCCGGAGGGTCACCAGTATTGGTCCTTCCACTCTCCCTCCCTCAAATGCAATTCCGCTGAGGCCGCGTACAGCCTGGGGACGTGGAAAGTTGGCCGTGGTCTGTTTAACGTGGCCCGTGCAGATTGTCAGTGCTTCATGACTCAGACTTGTCCTCAGGGCCTGGTTGAACTTCCAAAAGGGGCCCCAGGGAGGACGGGCCCTTCCAAGTTTGCGCAGTGAAGCGCTGGTGAGGGTTAGCAGCTGGCTTTCTGGGCTTGGGCGCAGGGACCAGAGCCATGAGCAGCGGTGTTTGCCACTTTCCATGGTGTAAACACTCCCACGTGGCCAAGTTTAAGCTTCCAAGGTGAAGTCACTGATGGGGAAGCTGGGGAGATTTGCAGAGGTTCCTGGAGCCAGTACGAGCCAGCTCCCACGCCTGGGTCCCTTCCCTCCTCCCTCTGGTCCCTGTAGCCTTTGATCTCATTTTGCTCTCCAAGCGAGGAATCCACTGTATTTGAAAAGACTTCTTTTTGGTTGCACGTGGCAGAATCCCAAGTCAAATCAGCTTGAGCAAAGAGGAGGGAGATGTGTTGGCTCAGATCTTAAAACGTCCAGGGTATGGCTGGGCCCAGGGGAGGAGAACCACACTGCCGGGAATTCAAATGCTCCCTCTCGGGGCTCTGCTTCTTCCTGGGATGGTTCCCTCTAATTTGGAGGTTCCCAAATGGTGGAAAGAGGATGGCCAGCTCTCTGGCTCAGCCTCCCAGTCCAGCGACACCGAGAGAAAGAGCCTCCTTCCCAGAATCCCAACGGCAATCCCAGGGCTGACTGTCAGGGGCCAGCTTTGGTCCCTTGTCTGGCCAGCCTGAGGATGACAGTGGAGGAAGGTGACTTTTCAAGGGACACTGGGGGTGGAGGTCAAGGGGTGCTGCTCTCAGAAGCGTGTCCCGTCCTGGGCACACGGCCTTGCTGTTGCCCTGAGCAGACCTTGGCCCATTCCTGACTCAGTTGCTCTAACGTCCAAGCCTCTTGCACCCTGTGTGTAGCCAGGTCTTCAGCATCTGACCTGGCCCTGACCCCTTCTGGCTTCCCCACCTTCCCATCTGGTTCAAAGGGACTCACCCCACCCTGCCACAGACTGAAAGAATTATCTGGGTGTCTCTCCCCGGCCATATAAATTAGTTGGGTAATTCCTCCCGTGGCTCGTGTCCACACAGGCCAATCTGGTTTTACTTTATTTGTCATTTTCCCAAAGACCCAGTTTCCTTCTCTCTCTCCTACTCAGCTTCACGGGACCCATCCCACCCCGTTGCTACAGCTTTTTCCCGGGTCCCCATGCCCCTCTTTTCAGATTTTCTGCTCTCTTTGTTCACCTCCACTGAGAGTTGGGGGCAAAGGGAACGGAAAGCACAAGCGAAGGATGGGCAGGGCTAGGGAAAGTTTCCTGCAAGAAAACGGGAATGATGAGTCTCTCCCACAAATTAAAAGAGAAAACCCAAACCCAGCCCCAGCTAGAAGGAAAGAAAATGGCTCCTGAGCAAGGAGGGGGTGAGCGGGGCAGGTCCGTGGTGCAGAGGCCGTTCTGTGTGCACTGTGATTGCTGAGGTCTGGGCCCCACCAACCGGTGAGTGCCAGAAATTCAAAGCGAAACAAAAGAGGGAGGCCAAGGAAATTTCCGTCAGCGTGGACGGCTGCCCGCAGTTTTTCTAGGAAACCAGGGATGCCAGCACTTGGAGCTGGAGCAACCAGTGGCAAGGGGTAGCAGAGGCGGGGCAGGGGCTCTTCCCAAATGTTGTGAGGGGCCTGGGGGCTGAGGGAAGAAGGGCCTGAGGGATGGGATTTGGGGGGAACTTCAGCTCATCCACACCGATGGCCACTGTCACATTCCGTGTGCAAACCACCTTGCTCTGTGAAACCCAGCACGCGCCCAAGTGGCAGCTCATCTGAGTCCTTGCGGGCACCGGAGGGTCCGGCATGGGATGAGGGCCTCAGCTCTGAGGCCAGAGAGAGCAGGGTGTGAGTCCCAGCAGGATGGCATGAGCAAGTCAGCTAAGCTCTCTGACCCTCAGTCTCCTCCTCTGCTTACTGAAGATCTGACACTGGCCCCACAGGGTGGTTGGGAAGAGTAGAATACGGCCCATGTAGAGTGCTTGGCCCTGTGCCGGGAGTTAAGCATTTGATATGCAACAGCCTCGCCAACTGTGCTTCCTTCAAAATAAAATAATCCCAGGGAGGCACTGGCTGTGGGCTCTTTGTAATGTTTTCCACCGGGGGAACAAGGAGCAGGCAGAGAACAGCTGCTGGCCAGGCTGCAGTCTGGCTTTCTCTGACCATGGAGGACTCGGTGTGTGTGCATGACTTGGTCAAGCAGCCAAGGAAGGAGAAACAGGGCCCCATGCCTGGTGACACTATTGTGGCTCGTAAGCGGCCTTCCCGAAAGGCCACTCACGAGCAGGGACAGTGATGGGCAGTTAAGGTGCCACATGCCGGCTAATGCCCCTTCCAGCATTGAAGTGAAAATTAAGTAGTCATGTACATTTGTGAAGTGGAGCCCATAACAGCCTCTGTCCTCTAAGTGACAACTGATAGTTATTCCAGCACCAAGAGATCCTGACGGGCGCTCTGTTCCTACAAGCCCAAGTGCTCACCATCACAGAATTGGCTCCCCGCGCAGGGCCAGCATACAGCAGGAGCTCAGTAAGCATTTGCTCCTGGAGGGAGTGAGTGACCTGCAGACCAGCGTGATTTTGAGGTTTACAGGCTTCACTTCTATCCGTTGAGGATCTTTAGTTGCAAGTGAAAGAAACAGACTGCAGCAACAAGTCAAAAGGGAGGTGTCCAGAAGGATGCAGGGCTCCCACCTGAACAGGTGGGCTGGAGACAGAGCAGGAACCACTGCATCAGGGACTCCTTCACCATCTCTCGGGCCCCTGCACCATCCCAGGCAAGATCCACGTCCCAGGGGACAGTTTCACTGACCAGGCTAGGCTGGGGCTGTCCCCATGGGAGTAGAGGAGGCTCGAGACCTCTTAGCTTCTCTAGTGGGGCATGAATTGGTAGTTCAAGAGGAAACACAGTGGAAAGGAGGAATTCTTCAGAAGAGAATCCTCGAGCTGTCAAGAAGGGGACAGTGGCTATGCAGTCCAAGGATGATCCCTTGACTAAGATGACAGAATGAGGCCACCACATTTTTATCCTGGGGCAGTTACTTTTCATTGCAAATTCATAAATCAGCAGTCCAGAATCTCCCTTATTTAGCTACTGTTTCTTCCCTCAGGCCCTGGGTGTGGCTATTTTGGGGGACGGGTGTTATTTTGAATGTTAGGTGGAAGTCAGCATCGTTCTTTCTCTCTCTGCAGATGCTTTATCTGCTTTTCTGGTTCTCAAGACTGAAAAACAAAAATGTACCAAAGAGCTTCCAGAGTTTACCTGTTACAGGTTTGGCCACCAGGGAGCCACCGCTCCTGTTCTTGTACAATTCCAATTCCAAAGTCCCAGGGCAGTGACTCTGATTGGCTCAGCCCTGTGCTAATCAGGAGCAGGGCTCAGGAAAGGACTCTGATTGGTCCAGCATGGCCATCCTCATCCAATCAACTATGGCCAGGGGTGGGATCACTGTGGACAAAATGGCAGCTGGGGTTGTAATAATTTGGATCAAATTTGTTACAATTTGGATCAAAAAGGAAGTTTCTAATCATTCAACCACGCTGCTCCCCACAGTGCAGGGTTACCCCCTGTGCTGTGTAGTCTTTTGTAGGGATAATCTGCTCCCAAAGAGCTTGTGTTCTAAGGGGATAGGGCAATAAATAAATACCAATTAATAAATATGTACTTCTCTATCCAAGTCCACAGAAAAACAAATAAATAAACACATAAGAAAAAAAGAAGATAATTTTGAATAGTGACAAATGCTGTGAAGAAAATAAAAGCAAGAGATGGGCCAGAGGTGACTGCAGATGAGGGAGGTTGTCAGTACGGTGCATGGTTTTCTCTCAGCGAGTATTTAGTGAGCACGGCAGAGCAGTACGCACAGGTCACAAAACCTTCAAGACTCAGTGCTTGGTGGCATGGAGCTCTCCGGTTAGGAAACATGGGGAATGGAAAGAGAATCCAAGTCAAGGGCAGCAAACGAAGGTGTGCGCTGCTGCCCACGCCCCACCTCTCGTCGTAGACATCACTCAGGAGCCTGGCACCGTCCCAGACAACCGGCGTGCGGGCCCCACGTCCCCTGGGGCGGCAGAGCTGGCTCGTTCCGCTCTCAGCCCTTGCAGATCGTCCTTGCGGTGCCGTGACTAAGTGCGTCACGATAGAAGCGGCCACCCTCATCTGAGTCTGCTACCTGCCAGGACTGTGCCAGGAGAGCACTTTAAGCATCACAGTATTTGATCCTTGCCACATTCCCAGGAAGCCGGCCTCGTTATCTTTTGCAAATGTCAAGTCTGATCCGCAGAGAGATAAAACAACCCGTGCAAAGCCACACCGCCGAAACCAGGATGTGAAACCAGGATGCGAGCCCAGGTTTGCCTGGCTCTCAACCCAGAGCCGCTGTATGATGAGCATGGAGTTTAACACCCGGGGAACCATCTAGGTCCCCTCATTTCCGAGTCCTGGGGGTCAGGGCTCGCAGTGGCCCCCAGCAGGAGCCCTTGCCAGCCACATGCTGTGGCTCCTACTGGCCTAGAGAAAGTCACAATGACCTTCCTGGTCGAGGGAACACACGGAAACCCTTCAAAGCTCGGGAGCTTTGTAATGTTAGTGAAATCCCAGAGTGGCGCCAAGAACAGGCTGATCCTTGGTGACACCGTATTATTTGCAGTTCAACTAATTAGAACATTTCAAACTTCTCTTGTACTAATTTTAAGCCTTAAGCAACTCACGCCTGCCAAAAGCCTGCTTATTTTGGTAAAAGCCTCAAACTGCAAATAGGTGGCTATTGCCAGCGGCTGTTGTATTAATAACAGCAGAGACAATAGTATCTGGGGCCAGCACATGGCAGTGCAGAGCCAGCCTCCAGCATCATCTGTCATTGTGTTTGGAGGGCCTGGCACTTGCTGATAGGATTGCCCAGTTATGTCTGGATGAGGGGGTTCAGGTCACCTGCTCACGGGGAGCGCTGGGATGGTGGGTGGCGCAGCCACTCTGCAGACAAGCCCTACTAACAGCTGGGCCTGCGGGCAGGCAAGCTAACAGCCCCTTTTTTCATGAATGGGGCTTGCTTTTTCTTTAATTAAAGAGAATTACTGTGACATTGTATTGTCACCATGAGAAGTCATTTCGAAATTATTCTATCTTGGTCTGCAGCCTTAAACTGGGTTCCTAACTTTCCTGGCAAGACAAGTAGCAGAACTGGGCCTGAGCCCTGCTCCCCTGAGAGCTCAGGGCTTGACTGTCGCACCTGGGTCGCTGGGTACCCAGGGCAGGCGTCTTCACCTTTCCGCCTCTCGGTCTCCCCATCTCAAAGTCGGGCTCACGGTACCTGCTCTGCAGGGTCGCTGTGAGGAACCGATCCCGCGGGGCCCACACAACGTCCAGCAGGTAGCAGGTGCTCGGTGAACGCCAGCCTGCCAGCCAGGTGCTCTCCGCCAGGCGCAGTTGCGTGAGCTGGTGGGTGGGATGCGCGGTGCCCGACGTGTGAGTGGCCGGACGATGAGAGCCCCTGTTCCCTCATCGGCTGGTTTATCCCACGCGGACACGCAATGGCGACTTTTCTTTTGGGTTTTTTCTTTGGGTGCTTCCTACCTGCCAGATGTTGCGCTAAGAACTTTGCATTTTCACTTAATTCTAACGACAGCCCTGGGGAGTAGGTTCTAGGATCATCCCCACTTTATAGATGGGGAAACTGAGGCTGGAAGTGGCAAAATAACTGGACCAAGGTCACACAGTTGGAGAAGGTGGCACCGGCCTCTGGACTTGGGTCAGACTCCAGACCACGCTGTTGGCCGCCCTGCCGTGCTGTCTGCAGAAAGAGCGCAAAGCGCCGCTTTCCAGTGTTTGAGTGAATACACTTGGCATTTCGCTGGCCAGCCGTCTCTGCCAGTCAGGACTGATTTTGGAATTTGCAGTGAGGTTGTAAATTTACGATGAGATTTGTCTGTTCCAACTTGAAAGGGGCTCAAGACGCGTAGATGAGACACCCGACTGATACTGAAGAGGCTCCGTGCGGTCAACGCCCACTGGCATTTTTGAACTAAAAGTCTGCTTTTTAGCGTGCCGGCCTGCCCAGGCTTCCAGCCCTGCGGCCGCGCCGCGGATCCTGGTGCATCTGCACAGACCGGCCACTGGGGGCCGCTCCAGCCCAGCCCAAGCGAGACCTCAGCCGCCTGCGCTGCCCGTCCAGAAAACCCGCTAGACCCAGCCTCCCTTGCGCTTTTCCTCTTCGAAAGGCTGGTGTTTTGCTTCTCCCTTTATTGTTGCTTGCACGTTACAAAGCAAGTGAGATACGGTAGCCTTTGTGGGGTGTTCCATGACCTCGCATGGTGCCCGGTCCCAGATAGCTGCTGTCACAACTGGGTCCCTCATTCAGATACAAATGACCGGATGCCTGAACCAGCGCCAACGGAGTCGCCTGTCCTGAAGGCCCCACTGCAGCAGGCAAGTGCCCAGGACCCGAGAGGACTGATGTCGTGGGTCCCATCGTTCCTTAAACAGGCTGCCGTGTTTCACTAACGCACACAAGTGAGGAGTCGGTGGGTCAGAGGCTGTGTCGGTGAAGAGTTCTGGGGACAGGTGGGTGTCGGGGCAGAGCAGGGAGCTGTGCTCCGCGGACCCCGGTGCTGCTCGGGGTGGGGCCGGGGAAAGCTGTCCAGTCTCCCGACGTGGCCCTTCACCTGCCAGAGGAAGAAGCAGCGCTCAGCACCGCAAAGTCCCTCAGATCCCAGCAGGCCCCGTTCGCGGCTCCCTGGTGGGTGGCGACCGTTTCCTGTGAAGTTTCTGTTGGCTGGGGTCTGGCAGATTCCAGCTCGAAATGGATTTGTGCCTCTTGTAGTTGGACCGCTCTTCCTAGAGACCCTGTTTATGTCCCTGCGTAGACGCACAGGACGCTGAAACTCAGACCACAAGAAACATTCAGCTTGTAATTCTTTTTTTAAAAAATAGATGGAGCTGCTGAATTCCTGAAAGGTTACATGATGTATAATTTCCACCATCATCATCTGACAACGCTGTACAAAATGCTTTTCCTGCCCTTACCTCAGTTTATCCTGCTAACTCTCCTCATGGTACAGGTGGAGAGGCTCAGGCTCAGAGAGGCTAAGCTACTTGCCCAAGGTCACACAGCAAGTTAGAGGCAGAGCTAAGCTGCAAATCCAGGTCATTAAATATACTGTAGACTTTCCTAGAAATCCCAGACTGTCCCCAGGCTACCGCGGGGAAGGCTGAAGTCTGCCGGAGCACACGGGCCTGCTCACTAAGTGATTCACTGAACAAATCAACGCACTGACTAATCCCACGTGTTCATTGATTCATTCATCCAGCAAGGATTTGTGGGCACCAAGGTCCCTTTCTCGCACTAAGCGCTGTTGATACGATGCTGAACCAGACAGAATGGTCGCTGGCCTGGAAATGCGACCGGCTGATGCTTCACTCAGAGCCTTTTCGGTTGTGTCCCCCCGATGTGTCCAGTCCAGTCTGTCTGTGGCGCAAGTGAACCGTGCATCATTCCTGCCTCGTAGACACTTCATCCTAGAAGAGATAACATGGACACGCGTGGATGAACGTGTTGGGAGCAAGCACGTCTCGAGCCCGAGAGGCAGACTCACCCTCCAGCTCGGCCCTGGGCCACTAACTGGTGCCTTCTGGCGGCACCGGGCGGGTCAGTGCTGCAGCCCCCGATCCGCCACGATACAAGGCGCCGAAAGACGCGGGCACAAGCTAACCACACCGGCGGTCTGTGGGCCCCTCGTTTCCTTAGGCTACATTTTGTCCTTTGAGATAGAGTAGGAAAGGCGCGGTCTTGGTGTCAGACCCGGATTCGAATCCCGGTTCCCACTGCTGTGCCTCAGCAGCCCACGTAGCCTCTGCTAACAACTCAGACACGACACACAGCGGCAAAGGCTGATGGGCCTGCAGGTCCCTCAGAGGAAAAAATCGCCCGTCTTGTATTTTTAGCCCTAGAAAATCGCCGCGATAGCCTTGCACTTTGACCCCAGCTGGGAGGCTCTCGGTGCTGCCTCAGCTTCCCCGTTTGCAGACTGGCTCCTCTGTGCTCACGGCCAGGAGAAGACTTTATTGTTCACAGTGTTTTTATGTGCCGAGTGGGGGAAGGGATATTGCTGGGTATTTTTAAAAATTGATAATTATAAATTATAATTCATCCATGTCCACGTACGGAGAATAGAAGTCGTATAATTTTAAAACCTGTTGAGACCCTGACGATGTTCCAGACCAACGTCCTCCTCTTCGAGTGAAGAAGGGCGGCGAGGAGCTTGGTGCTCGGTGGCGCGTGTCTGGTCCCTGGGCGGACCGTGGGCCGGGTCTGAGCTTTCGCTGGCATCAAACAGTTCGGTGCCTGCAGCCGCAAGTTCTGTCTGTGGGGGAAACCACCAGTAGCCAGCGGAGTCGAACTCTCAACCCATTTGTCACCCCTGGACATTGTCCCCGCTCCTGCCATGAAGCGGGGTCGTGTCAGGGAGGCCCAGGGAGCGCCAGGTGGGAAGGTGGCGCGAGGCCACCCCTCGAATTCCCTGCACAGCTCTGTGGGTGCCTCCCACACCCGCCCCAGCCGGCCCGCGGCACGCTGTGCTCGTTCCTGTGAAAGACAGTCGCTGTCCCGCAGTTACCAGATTGCAGCAACTGTCCGTGGAAATCAGTTAGCAGGCGACAGAGCAGCTGGGGATAGGAGACACCGCGTGCGGCAGAATCCGCGGGCAGCGCCTTAAAGTGCGGCGTCCAGGCCCTCACCCGGCCCTGTTGAGCCAGAATCTCTGAGGACGGCAGCCGGGAGTCTGCACTTCAGAGCCGATTCCTCAGCGGCGGGCTCGGGGGTCCTGGGGCCACGCTGGGCCCGTGAGGGGCAGGAGGTAGAGCAGTTGACTCCAGGGTGAGTATTTAGGGGTGACTTAGAGAGGAGAGCTCCGGTAAAACCTGGGCACATAGTGCGTCCAAGTTAAGCAGAGGCTGCCTAGAGATCAAGACAGGTGGAGAAGGTAGCTCCTTGCAGCTCAGAATTTGTTTACAAAGCTTGCTCATTGTGTATTGTTTTACAGAATTATGTGGTGATAGGATTTAAGCTGCTTAATCTTTTTTCAATTCAAAATACACTGTTGTTTTTTGGGGGTTTTTTTTTTTAGCATTTCCAACCTCTTTTTAATTAAAGAAAAGTCTGGGGCTCTTATAGCACTTGTATACACCTGAGAAATGTGCCTTTGCGGTATTTCTGCAAGCGGGGAGCCGAGGCCCTTACCGCCACCCAGTGGCAGCGCGCGGAACCTGCGTTCACTCGAGGGTTCTCCGTGAACCTGCCATGGGCGCTGGCTGGGCTGGGTGCTGGGGACGGAGCTGAACTTGAATTTGTCGATTCAGCAATACGTTGATCTCAGGGTTTTTTTGAGACAGAGTCTTGCTCTGTCGTCCTTGGTAGAGTGCAGTGGCATCGTCGTAGCTCACTGCAGCCTCAAACTCCTGAGCTCAGGAGATCCTCCTGTCTCAGCCTCCCGAGTAGCTGGGACTACAGGTGCGCGCCACAACGCCCAGCTAATTTTTCCATTTTTCGTAGAGACGGGGTCTCGCTCTTGCTCAGGCTGGTCTCGAATCCTGAGCTCAAGTGATTCTCCTGCCTCAGCCTCCCAGAGTGCTGGGATTGCAGGCGTGGTCGCCACACCCGGCCACATCAATCTCTTGCGAGTGCAGTCGTGCAACCTAAATGCAGACAGTGCCGCAAGCAACACCGCAGCTCAACGAATGGGCAAAAGAACACACAGTCTTACTGCTTTCTTTTCCAGGAATTAGTGGCGGGCCCTTGGAAAACCACTACAGACTGAAGCAGTTCCACTTCCACTGGGGAGCAGTGGACGAGTGGGGCTCGGAGCACACGGTGGACGACCACGTGTACCCGGCAGAGGTTTGTAGATGTCGTCACATTCGGGTGCTTTCTGTGACCCAGGCTCTCTTGTAAGGAGACCAAGTATCCCAGCTGCTCAGATGTGAGTGATTTCCTGGGACCTGGAGCTTTCGGTGCTCAAACCAGAACAGTTGGCCACCCTACCACCTTAATCACACCACTAACAGGAGGGTACTATAAACACGCTCATTTAACAGAAGAAGAGACGGAGGTTCTGAGTGTAACTTGCTAGAGTCAGATAGCTGGGGTTCAAGAACAGAGCCTGAGCTCTTCACAGCCTCTAACTTAGCTGTTTGCTTACAGCGATACAGACTAGCAGCTGCAGGAGGTCCTCTTCTGAGAATCTGAAACCTTTACAATAGAGATCATCTTCTTAGGAAAGTCATACTTTCAACATTCCAAAATGGGAGTGGGGAAAGAAAATGCGTGGGCATAAATGTTAGGAACTGGCTTCCGTGGTTATGCTGGGGTGAAGAGTGATGCTTTATATAATATTAATAGATTTTATCCAGCATTTTAGTATGAAATTTTTCAACATGCAAAAATAAATAAATAAATAAAAGGGAGAGGACTGTGCAGTGAGAACCCGTGAGTCTGCCATCCCATACTGTGGTCACCGCTGTGCCACGTCCACTGTGACACCTCTGTTCACCACCAACCCGCCTGACTTCTTAATGCATTTCGAGTTATGGACTGTTTTTCAATTTTGTTGTCGTTATGAAATTAATATTATAGTTGTTTTGAGGTTTTTTGTTTGTTTGTTTGTTTTTAGAGACAGCGACTCGCTTTATTACCCAGGCTAGAGTGCAGTGGCGCGATCATAGCTCACTGGGTCTTCAAACTCCTGGGCTCAAGGGTCTTCCAGAGTCGCTGGGACTACAGGCATACACCACCACACCCAGCTAGTTTTTTTTATTTTTTTTAAAGATGGGGTCTTGCTGTGTTGCCCAGGCTGGTCTCATACTCCTGGCCTCAAGCGATCCTCCCACCTCAGCCTCCCAAAGTACTGGGATTACAGGCGTGAGCCACCATGCCCAGAAATACTGTAGTTAAAATAAAACTAGAGTCCACCCAAACCAAAAAAAGAAAAACAAAATGAAAATGAAAATCACACCCAGAGGTGACATCTGGGGACATGTTGTAACCAAGGAGTTATCGCTATTGTTACAACTTTACATATATTTATAAATAGTTACAAAAACCAGTGTTATAGGGCTTCTAACATGCTCCTTTTCATTTGCACCTTTAATCTTAGTAACTCTGTATCTGCAGCTTTGTTTTTAATAAATAGATATTTTATTTTATTTTTGAGACAGAGTCCCACTCTGTTGCCTGGGCTAGAGTGCCGCGGAGTCAGCCTAGCTCACAGCAACCTCAGACTCCTGGGCTCAAGCAATCCTCCTGCCTTAGCCCCCCGAGTAGCTGGGACATGTGCCACCATGCCCAGCTAATTTTTTCTATATATTTTTAGTTGTCCCGCTAATTTCTTTCTATTTTTAGTAGAAACAGGGTCTTGCTTTTGCTCAGGCTGGTCTTGAACTCCTGAGCTCAAAAGATCCCCCCACCCCGGCCTCCCAGAGTGCTAGGATTACTGGCCTGAGCCACCATGTCCGGCCTGTTTTTAACAAATAGATATTTTAACGGAGAAAGGTTGTTGCAGTTTGTTCCCGGGGAAACAAGATCAGCGAGCTTGGCCCCCAGGGCTCTCCCTGACTCCAGCCCCTCCTGCCGGTGCCTCTGGCCCAGGCTGCAGCCGTTCCCTGGGGGCCAGGATTAGAGGGAAAACTAGCTCAAAGGTGAGGTCTGTAAAGGAACAGGGCTTCGGTGGGGGTCGTGGGTGCGGCGCTCCAGGTGAGCCACAGGCGTTGGCTCGTGGGCCCAGATGCACGTGGCCGGGGTTACTGAACCAAGCAGGTGGTGAGGTGCCACGCCACGCTCGCTGCCCAGTACCCTCTGCAGGACCTGGCCCCACAACCCCAGCAGGATGGGGGCCTGTTGACAAGAAGCCTAAGGGCTTGCTGCACCCCGTCCTTGTGGGCTTGGGGCTCGGTCAGTCTTTGGAAGAGCCTCCACCACGACCCACGTGCGTACAAGGAAATACCTGGACGTCCGGGCCCCTCCCTTCTAGGTGAGACCCGGCTCTCACCAGAGTCCAGGCAGTGGGACCACGGTCCCTCCGGCCTCCTGCTCACCAGGGAGGCGGGAGGCCCCTCCTCAGCCAGCTCTGATCTGAGTCTGGACTGAAGACCAGGCTCCCAGACCCATTCTCCAGCAGCAGGAAAACTGAAGGAGGAGTGTAAGATAAAGACACCAAGAGGTTCAAGGTCAGGCTCCAGATTTAGGAAAATACGCAATATTCGGGATATACTTACACTAAAAACAATATTCATTGCTTATCTGAAATTCACATTTAACCGAGAGTCCTGTATTTTATCTGATAATCCTTGCTCAACGGTAACTAAGAAGTAGCAAATGATCAAACCACTCATTTCTATTTTATGAAGTTAAAACAATCCTCCCTTTTCGTCCCACCAGGAAGGCGAGGTCCTTGTTGCCGTGGTTTTGTCAAGCGTCTGGGAGCTCCGGAGTCGCCGGCAGCGCTGGGCTTGTGCGCACCCGGCTGCAACGACTAAATTCATTGAAATTATTAAACAGACACCTAGGTCCACCACACAGAAGGGGAAATGGCAGTTTGATTTCTTGCTGCGTCATGGCCAACTGAAATTCTCTTTCTACTGTGTTCCAGCTGCATTTAGTTCACTGGAATTCTGTGAAATACCGAAACTACCAGGAAGCCGTCACGGGAGAGAGCGGCTTGGCTGTGATAGGCGTGTTTTTAAAGGTAATCACCTGCCGGGGCGCAGCTCTCCTAACGAAGGAGGCAGTGAGTGAGAGCTAGGAGGTGCTTCCCAAGCACCGTCTGTTTACGGCGAAGCGCGCTGTCCCCCGTCTCTGCCTCTCCAGCTAACGCGCTGTGTGTCGGTGCCGTGCAGCTGGGGGCCCCGCACCAGGCGCTGCAGCAGGTGGTGGACGTCCTGCCGGAAATAAAGCACAAGGTGAGCCGCGCGCATTGAAATCGGCGTAATTTCACGGCACAGTTGTGTAGACTGATGACTCATTTGCAAGGGAAAATAAACAGCACTGGGGAGGGCATCACAGCGGGAGGCAATGCCAGCTCTGGAAAGGGGATTCAACGGCCGGTTCTAGCCAGGCCCCCGCTGGCTCACGTGGAGCCCAAACGGGTTTGCTCCTCAGGAGAATAAGGGTGTTGGGCTCCACTGGGGTTCCCTAAAATTCAGCCCCTCAGGCAGCATTTGAAGGTTTTTGACATACCTGCTTGTCACTGGGACTACTATTTACTTAAAGTTGATTAGCGTTGGCCCAAGCAATGGCATCTACCAGTGGTAAAGTTTGTTTCAACACAGATTGAGATCAATACCTATTAATACTTCAGAATGGTGGCCACATGCCACCCGGCACACTCCGGGCAAGCACCTAAGGCCATCCCTGTCCGAGGAGAACGTGGAGCCGGGGAAGAGGCAGCCTCCACGGCACAGGCTGAAGCCCCCACTATAGGTCTCCACCTGGCCCTGGCTGCGCCACGCCAAGCACAACTCAGAAAGATGACAAGGACAATCGTCGCTTTTCTCCAAGATCAGCCAAGAAAGGACTTTGATGCATAGGTGGAAATACCAGAGACACGTAGTTTATTTATTCAGTACCAAACAAAAGAATTCCAAGGGGAAAGGAGTGGCTGTGATCCTCAGAGGTGGGAACGGATGAGGCTGCGCCTGTCTTAACAATGGTGTGAGCGGGTCCAGATGGACGCCGGGGCCAGCCCTTCCTCGGCCGGTCCACGGGAGCCGTTTGATCTGTGCCCTGCGTCCCCCTTGATGCTGGCCCTGCCGGCCTCGTGGGACTGAGACCAGATCCCCCCTGCACTCTGCCAGCTCAGGAACCCCGCAAGGCGCCCCGTCCTTGTCCCCCTCTGGTCCACGGCCAGAGCAAACCTGGGCCATGGGATGTTTTCCCAACCAGCATCCACCCCCACGTGGGGTCCCAAGACAGGAGACGGCTGTGGTGGCTGTTTGCTCAGGGCCTGTTTCTCTTCCCTGGGAGGCTCTGGGCCGCCTCTCCCCTGTGCGCAAACCGCATGGGAGAAACAGTGTCGGGGGTGAGAGGAAGCACTTCCTGGGACACAGCTCTCGTCCTGAGCTGTCCTCTGCGCCTCGGCCTCCCCGAGGAGGAACAAGAGAGTTACAGTCTTAAGCGGTAACTGTCAAAGAGGGATAGTCGGAACCATAGCTGTGTGATCCCAGAGCCATGTTCCAGCCACCTGGGCTGACCACGTGTATCGGACGGGCCCTGACTTGCTCCGGGGCCCCGAGGACAAGCGGCTTTCTGCAGCCACGCGGCTGCTCTGAACCTCGTGCATCTTGGGGACGGGTCGCAGAGCTCCCGGGACGGATGCTAGCCGCACTCAGACGTCCTCTTCCTGGGCAAAGGCTGGAGAGCTTGACTGGGAAGAGGGAGGCTCTGAGCAGAGGTTGGGGACCCCCTGCCCCTGTGGTTCCCGCAGCCCTGGGGAGCCAGGGGCACCAGCCTCGGAACGCGCCCGTCCCCGCGGATGGCGCAGCTTTGGGCAACTGGTGTGCGGCTGCCTCACCTCCCCCAGCAGTGAGGTAGAGACACATCCACGGAGCTTCGCCCCGGCACGTGCTGCTCCTCCTCCTCCTCCTCCTCCTCCTCCTCCTCCTCCTCACCTTCCCTCCGATGTCACCTTCTCAGCGAGACTTCAGGTCCACACTTATTTTTTTATTCATCATTTGCTTTCAGGGAGCACCTCCCAGAGGAGACCACCCTTTATAAAACACCCACCATGCCCCGTCTCTTACCCTGCTCCCAACGCTGTTTCTCCAGCCACCCCACGGTGGGAGCTGCCGGGCACGTGGGTGCTTATTCATGCGTTTACCGCGCTGCCTCGCGGGCGGCTGTGAAGAGGTGAATGGTGTCTGCGTGAACGCTGACGTCGCGCTGGACTCCGAGAGGCAGCTCTCGCTCTGCCGTTGGATAGAACACAGAAAGGAACAAACATGAATTCTGAAGTAAGGCCGCCAAGCAGGGACGTGCTCACGGGGCCAGTCCCGGGAGGAGCAGGGAGAGCGAGGGCCACGGTGGTTGAGGACAATTGTCGCACGTCAATCCCACCCGCTCCCTGTGGGAAGGGGAATGTTGGTGTGAGAGCCAGCGTGTCCCCCGAGCGCCCACGAAGTGCCCCATTTCTACATCAGGACGCTGCTTGGGAGCATCCGCTGCCATCGAAGCACAGGGTTTCTGGTGCAGCCACTGTGGGAAACTGCACGGTAGCTCCTTAAAAAGTAAAGATAGAACAACCATGTGATTCGGCGGTTCCACTGCTTGGTATATGCCAAAAAAAATTGAAAAAAAGGGTCTCGAGGAGACGTTGTATGTGTGTGTTCATAGCGTCATTCACAACAGCCAAGAGGCAGCCGCCACGCCGGTCCCTCCACAGACGAAGGAGGAACAGGACGTGGCCCATCCACGCAGGGGCAAGTGACTCAGCCTTAAACGGACGGAAACTCTGACTCGCGCCGTGACGTGGAGGGACCTTGAGGACACGGCACTCAGTGAAATGAGCCAGTCACAGAAAGACAGCTACTGTCTGATTCCACCCGTGAGTCAGATTCGCGGAGACAGAGCAGACGGGGGGTGTTGGGACCAGGCAGAGAACGGGCAGAGCGTGTTTCACCAGGACAGGGTTTCCGTCTGGGATGACGGAGAAGTTCTGGAGAGGGACGGCGGTGATGGTTGCACAACTGTGTAAATGTGCTGAATGCCACCGAACTGGACACTTCAATATGGGTAAGACGTTAAATTTTATATTATAGCTATGTTTGACTACAATAGAAAATGTAATATTTTTATACCTAAAATATATAAAAAGGAAGGACTTTAAAAGGAAAAATACAAGCATTTGGTGGGAATTCCTGCTCTGTATATAAGGGTCACATTTTCTAGTTATGGCTTCCACATGTGACATCAGCAGCCTCACAGCCTTTATCTGGGGGAAGGCACTCCCCCCTCCCCCAGCGCGTGAAGCCCGCGTGCACTGGGATAAGCCGGACGCCGCCTCTGCCCCTTCCTGCAGCGCCTGCCCGCGCCTGAGAACTGACGCCCGTGGTTCTCGTTCTGCCAGGACGCGCGGGCGGCCCTGGGCCCCTTCGACCCCTCGCGTCTGCTGCCCGCCTGCCCGGACTACTGGACCTACGCGGGCTCCCTCACCACCCCGCCGCTGGCCGAGTCGGTCACCTGGATCATCCAGAGGCAGCCCATCGAGGTGGCTCCGACCCAGGTAACCTGCGTGACGGGACTCGCGGGCGATGTCCCTCTCATCTGGCAGTTTCACTAAGTCATTGCGACCGAGCGTCACGGTGCATTTGGACCCTCCTGCACGGGGAGAATTTCCAACTGAAACAGAAGCTTGTTGAGACTGGACAGGGGCCCCCACTTACCACAGCCCTTCTCACACTGAGACACGGGGGACCAGACACGGGGAGACAGTGCGTGGTAGCTGTCTGCTTTCCCATGGTCCCTCACCCAGGCGTGGCAGGACCCTGAGCACACACGGCTGAGCTAGGGCAGGGGCTCCCCTGTCTCTGTCCGGGTGAAGTTGCTGCAGAAAACAGAAGTGACGTGACCAGGGGCACCTGAGTCTTAGCCCATAATAGGAACGCAATAGGCATTTGTGAGTGAATTCATTCACCAAGAAAGGATGTCACAGGTGCAGTCTGGACATTGGTGACAGAAGGAGGACCACTGAGGGAGAGGAGATTTTAGAGTTTGTTCCATTTCTTTGGGTGATGGAATAGTCAGAAATTTAGACGGCAGAGGATTTTCTTACATGCTGTGTTGAGAGGTCGTAGGACTAGGTAGGCCCGGAGGAAAGCGCAGGTGGACGGTAGCAGTCAGCTGTTGCTGCGATGGTGCCGTGTAACAAAACACCCAGGCAGTGGCTCGCAGCACCATTTATTGTTCCTGCTCACAGTTCCGTGCGTTGGCTGGAGGCTCCTGGGCTCTGGAGGGTGGAGCTTTAGGGATGCCTGTGGTTGGGGCTGGGTTGGGTCCAGTGTCTCCCAGGCGTCCTGGACCAGTAGCTACCAGGGCAGGGTCTCACGGTCAGTGACAGAGAGGCCAGTGGCACAGCCCCCCAAAGCCCCTGCTGGCCTCACGTGTGCTCTCTTCCTGTCAGCAGAGCCAGGCTCCACGGTGGGGCCCTGGAGTGACTGAGCGGCGCCCTGGCCTGTCACCTGCATGCAGGAAGCTGAGAGCCGTTGTCCCAGGGTCATGGGTCCGCAGTGGTTTTTATTTTCTTCTTTTTTATTATCTAAATTTTCTAATTTTTTTCTGAAATGAGTATATAATACTGGTATACTTTTTGAAAAGTCATACTATCTTCTCTCCTGAAATCTTAAGAATCTGTAGGAATTCTGCCTGTCTAAGGTAGTCTGGAGCGTAGGGAGGATAGACACGCAACGGCCGCCGCCAGTCCCCACGCCCGCCGGGCAGGCGTCTTGCGGCGGTCCCAGTGGGGTCTGTCATCCTGGTTCAGACACGCTCTTTCTGAGGGCTCCAGGTGACCTAGAGGGTCTTCCAGGCTCATGATTCTGTGAAAACGTTTCCTTACTTGAAAGTCACCGCGTGAGGCTCTCCGCTTTGAGAGGCGGCACTGTGAGATGTGGGGCGCAGGTCGCCTGCCCTGCCAGGCAGCCCAGAGTTGTCACGAACACACAGAAGGCCTTGGCTGAGACGTGGCCCCTTGTCACCAAGACCCTCTGCCACCCAATAGCATGACGTGACGAGAACCCGTCCCTCCATGTCAGTGTTGCACCAGGAGAGGGCGGGGGGCACAGGAATGGTGGCATCGGTCTCTGCACATCGCTGTCCAGCAGGAACATGGAAACAGCCAGTAGCTTTAAGACAGGGTGGCCAGTGCCACAGAGGAAGGCAGGGCAGAAGCCCCTTGTCCTGCCCAGTGGAGCTAGGGAGGGGGGTGCCCCCCGGGAGGTGGGGAGGAATTCGCCAGGGAGGAGAAGGTGGTCTTGCTGAGAGAGTCTTCAACACACGTGCAGACTGAGACGGATGAGTGTACCGCGCACTGCACAGCTCTGGGGGCTCCCCAGCCCGGCAGCTCCCGCTCGGCCGGCGCGTGCCCCTGAGGTGCGGACACTCAGTTCTGCCTCTAAACGCGGAGGCATCCTCACAGAGTTCATAGGTGTGTTCTGAGAACAAGTGGGGCGACACAAAAAGTATGTCTTTTAGTGCTTTGAGTGAAAACTAAACTCGAATGTTACTCTAGCTTGTGTGTCACGAGTGGCAAATAGCTCCAAACACAGCGGCTTAGGAAAACGACGCTCATTTCTTGTCTCCCAAAAGTCTCGCGGGTTGGGGATTTGGGTGGCTCTGCCTCAAGATCTTTCACGGACTCGCAGTCAGACGTCAGCTGGGGCTGCAGTTACCCAAAAGCCTGAGCGGGGCGGGGGGTCCATTCCCCAAGGTGGCCTCCAAGTGGCTGGCAAGTTGGTGCTGAACACCAAGGTGGCAGCCGCAATGCTTTGGTGACCTTGCCTGGGCCGTCATGCACCGTCACTTCTCGACATTTACCGTCACACGGAGCCGTCCTGATTCAACGCGGGAGGGGACTGCACAGGCGCAGGGGTACTGGGCTGCTCGCTGCCCTGCGCCAGCTCACGGTGGCCGTGTCTCCTCCAGCTGTCAGCACTGCGAACGCTCCTGTGCTCCGCCGCCGGTGAGGAGGAGACCGTGATGGTAAACAACTACCGTCCGCTTCAGCCGCTGCTCAACCGGAAGGTCCGTGCGTCCTTCCAGGTCCCGGGGATAGGCGGGACTGGCTTTGGGAAGAGGAAATGTTTCCCAGGTTTCGCAATGTGATCCTATGTGACTTTTGAAATTAAAAAGAAAGAGATTGTTGTTTTAGTCATTGTGCTTTTCAGTGGCCAGTGAAAGAAATCACTTCAAAGAAACATAAGTACCGCAGGAACGTCACGCTGGGATGCAGCGGTAGGTCACAGGCCCAGGCGGGGCGGGGCGGCCTCGGGGCCAGCCGCCACTCACCAGGGTCGTCGCTCGGCCCCCAGCTCCACTCTCCCTCTCTCCGCGGCATCCTCTGTCTCGTCACGCCCACGGCCACCCCTCAGTTCCCAGGCAACACGAGGCAGAAACTAACGCCCTCCTTCCCAATGTCCAGTTCCTGGAGCATCGGTGTCCTGGGGCTGCCGTAACAAAGCGCCACGAATTTGGTGGCATAAAACGACAGAAATTGATTCTCACGGTTGAGGAAGCCAGAAGCTGGATCCAGGTGTTGCAGGGGGTCCCTCTGAGGGCTCCAGGGAGGATCCTTTTCCTGCCTCTCCAGCCTCTGCCTCCCCGTCTGAGGACCCCAGTGATGACATTGGACCCGCCCCCCCCCATAGCCCAGGGGACTCTCCCCACCTCAAGACCCTCAGCTTAATCATACCTGCAAAGCCCCTTTTGCCACATGCAGTCACATAGCTGCAGGTTCTAGGATTAGGACATCCTTGGGGGCCACCATACTGCTGACCACAGTCCCTAACCGAGACACCTGGCACTGGAGGTGTGGGGAGGGGTGGGGTCCTGTGTCAGGTCACACTCCCAGGTCCCAGGGGTCAGGACGCGGACATCGTGGGCCATTCTTCAGCCCCACACCATACGTGCAAAACCAGACTCGTACCTCGATCAGCCCCGAGGTTGGTCCCCCCGGGCTGCATGGGGAGGGGCAGCCTGGGGATGGCACGGGGCAGCCACCTGGGGCCATGTGGATGTTGGAAATGCTCTAGACTAGGGTTGTCTGGCACTTCTTGAGACGATGGAATGTTCCAGAGCTGCACTATCTGCACAGCAACCCCCAGGCACACATGGCCCTTGAGCACTCAAACTGTGGTCAGCACGATGGAGGAAGTGAATTTTATTTGCACTTAATTTTAATTAGTTAAGATTTACATGGTCACACGTGGCCAGTGGCTGCTGCATGAACAGCACAGCTCTCTTGTCCTGGGCGACAGTCACGTGGGTTTGCACATATGGGAAAGCCATCAAGGTGAACACTCGAGATTCGCACATTTGCACATTTTACTGTGTATGTATTGATACCACACCTGAATTTAAAGAAAACCCTTTGCTGCCCTCCTGAGAGCCGGGGTTTCTGAGCTTCTACAGACCGGCCCGGAGCCGCCTGGCACTTCTGCAACTCAGGGCGGCAGGCGGGAGGGTGGCAGCGTCAGGCTGAGAGATGACAGGCAGAAGGACGAATTGCGGCCGTCAGTGTTGTCACACACGGGGCAGACACACAGCCCTGCCCGCGCCTCAGCCCCGAGGGCCTCGTGGCACACACTCCCCGGGTGCCAGCGTCACCAGGAAACGCCTGCTGTGTTTGCTGAGGCTCCCGCAGGTAATTCGTTCTCCAGAAAAACGTTTAGAAGAAAAGGCGTGTTGGCTCCTATG
Source organism: Avahi laniger (assembly GCA_963575035.1). Classification (NCBI taxonomy): domain Eukaryota; kingdom Metazoa; phylum Chordata; class Mammalia; order Primates; family Indriidae; genus Avahi; species Avahi laniger. Next base: position 38,909 of record CAUYSK010052586.1, read on the forward strand.
AGGAGACCACGTCTGGGGGCGATGCTGGGTGACAGGGTGGGCCGGAAGGAACCAACATAGACGCTGAAAAGGCAAAGAGGTGGGAATCGAATGCGTCTCTGCTCCGGTTCTGAGCTGACGCCCCTCACAGTCGGCCACTTAGGGGGAGTCTGCGGAACGGCAGGGAGCGCCGGCGCCAGCGACGGTCCACACCGCCGTGTCCTGCTGCCGTCCCGGCACAGGGCTGAGTGTCCTCAGCCCCACGGTGGGACAGGACCACACGGAGGCACAGCCTCGCCTCCAGAGCTCGTGGTGCAGTCGGTCCGGGGAAGGGTGTTTCACCAGATTGTGTAGCCGAGGATGAGCCACCCAATCCCACAGAGCCGTGTCCACAAGTTCTGTGAAATCATCCCCAGCTTTTAATGGGGAAACTGAGGCTCGCCGGAGAAGCCGAGAACCTTGTCAGTGACCCTCGCAGGCGCAGGGACAGCCGGCACTTTGCCCTTGCTGTGCTGGTTTGCTCGACAAGGGAAAACGCAGCCTCGGGACAAAGTCCTGAGCTTCGGAATCCAGCTCATTCCACGATGGCCGCAGCTGCGCTGTGACGGGAACTCCGGCCACCGAGAGGCACCTGCGCAGGCCCCGCACAGCCCTGTGGGCCCGCGCTCTGCGCCGCGGTGGAGGGAATGACAGCGCCGGAGGGTGGGGCCCCGAGTGCAGAGCTTCGGACCAGGGCAGAGCAGCCATGCAGCCATTCTCCACGTGCCCCCCATGTCCACGGGGACATGGGGACAGAGACGGGCCCGGGAGCCGGAGGGGAGAAGGACGGCAGTGCCCTGGGCTCTGGTTCCGCCGACCACACGGTGATGCCATGTCCAACAGGAGCACCAAGCAGAGCTGGGAGTGACCGGCTGCCTTCATGTTGGTGCGGGGACTGTCCTTGGTGCACAAACGTCTTTGTCTCCTGAAAAAATGTCGTCAGTTATTTTTAAAAACTTGTGAACCCTGAGACACTGCAGTCCTCCTGGGAGGTGGACCAAGCCTGGACACCTTGCTACGAAGCCACAGACACACCGAGAGGAAAAGGTGTTGACTTCGGGCCTCAAAGCGACGGTACGAAAACAAACGGAAGGACCCCCTGTCCCCGGCAGGGCGGTGAGAGCTCAAGGCTGGGGCCGCGGGGCGGGCCTCATTGTGTCCAGGCTCACGATTGTACTGAGGATTCCTGGCCCAGCTTTGAAGGTTCAAGGCTTCCTCTCTTTGCTTTCATGTTATTTTCTTGTTTTGTGAAGACGCAGATGTGTGAGAAGCGTTCCTGTCCCTGGCAAGCTGCCACTCCTCCCCCCGCCCTCCCCGGCCGACCAGAGAGCAAGCTGGTTCCCAGTGGGCCACGAGCCAACTCGGTCCCCTTGACACTGCCCGTAAGGACAAAGTCCCTGTCACCCCCTTGCCACCCCAGGGCTCACACGGCCCCTGCGCCCACTCCCTCCACGTGCTGACACTTGCTCCCGCCTGGCATCACCTGACTGGTGTCAGCTGGGGCACCTGCCTGATGCCGTGCTCCTGCGGTGGCTGGGGACCTCCTTCTCTGGGACTTGTGCCTCCTGCCGAAAGGTGGGCTGTCTGCTGGCGGCTGTGTCCCCAGCGTGGCGCCCGTCGCCTCCCTCTCCACCCACCCAGCGCCAAAGCAGACTGGGAGGCCACCCTCAGGTCTTCCTCACCCCTCATTCCCTGAACCCAAGGCGGTCTCTGTTGGTAGCCCCCACAAACTATCGCACGCTCCAAATATGTTCGCCCTGTCTGGCTCCTCTCTGTGGCTGAAGGATGTCACCGGCTTTCCGACTCGGCCACCCCCTTCCTGGCCTCTCCCCCGTGCCCACCAAATCCATGCTTCACAGTGGGTGTTTTCTGAGAAACATTCGCCTGGCCAAGCCTCTCCCTGCCCACAGGAGCTTGGGATTAAGCATGAGCTTCCCCCGTGAGGTCCGGAGCTCCCCCTTCCACGTGGGCTTGCGTGTGTGGGGTCCCCGCTCAGCTTGCCGGCTCCGCGGCTACTTGCGCGAGTCGATCCTCCCATCCTCAACGTCCTGCCCAGCCACCTGCCTGACCACGGGCCTCCCGTGTCCCCGGCCCCAGTCTCTGGGCATGTGTCACTGAGCCTGGAGCTCCTGCGCGTTTGTTTGTTTCCCCTCTGGGGTGTGCGGACCAGGGGTGTGTCCCCACCCGCTCTGCATGCCCCGGCACAGTTGTGCTCCCGATTGCGGGGCTCGGGCAGGACTTGCCACGCCCAGGTCAGCCATGTGACCTCTCGTTCTGTGCCCTGGATGCCATCCCGCTCCTGGGCCCACCCTTCCCCCCAACACCCCGCCGTGTGCTTCCTCCTCTCTCCCAAGGCCCAGCCCCAGAGCCTGCTCCCATGACACCGTCCCCCGTCCCCGCGCCAGGCAGCAGTGTCCTCTCTGCTCTGGGCACTGCACTGCGCTGGCGTTTGCTCTTCCCACGTCTCACGTTACCACCACTGTGTGGTCATGGGACACCCACAGCCCATGGTGTCCTCGTGGACGGCTCATTCTTGCAAAGCCAGGCATACGTCTAGCTGTCGTTAAATATTTGATGAACGGCAGGGTGTGAGATGCCTTTGGTTGCAAACACAAAACTTCCTTAAATCAGGGATCTGCTGATTCTCACTCTTGAGAAGCCAGGGCAGGGAGGGGAGCAAGTGTGATCACAGGACAGGTTCAGGTCACACATGGAGCACGTGGCCCGTCACAGGGCAGCACGGATCGCAGTCCACACGGCAGAAGGCATCGTGCAGGGTGCTGAACAATATCCGCTTGGGCATTCTCCGAAATAAGGAGTGGAACTGTAAGCTGCAAAACCCTCCTTTGCAGCTCTGAGCTCCCCTGACCCGGCCGTAGGGCGTCTGTCCCATGGCTGCTGTGCCCAGAGCTGAGATGTAGCGCAGAGTAGCCCGGGTGAGCGGCGCAGAAAGAGCTCAGGTCCCTACAGACTACAAAATTCAACGGCTGCTCCAAACCCCACACGCACCCATCCTGCCCCGCTGGGCGCTGCGGCGCGGGTAGGCGAAAGTTCTTCCTGCAGCCCAGGGCGGGGTGGAAGAAAGTTCAGTGTGAGCCTCAGCTCACTCAGACGTTTGATAAGACCCAGGGTGGGTGACGGCAGAGACGCCCAGCTCCCACCTCTCTGGAAATGTTAAAATGTGTGTCAACAGGAAAAAAAGAGCTTCTGTTTCCGCCGCGCTTAAGATACATACGTTCGGTGACTATGGCGCTGAAGATCAAGGCCGTGTATTTTTCAACGTGGAGATGATTTCCTTTGTCAGAGCTTCCTGTGTCAGCTTGGGAATCTCTGCTAGTAGCGCTGAAATGTCTCTGAACTCGGGGAGTTATTTTCAAGCAACGTGAAATCTGCTGATCCTTTACCAAACTCTGGAAACTCCGAGGGGACCGCCCCACAAGCCGCAGACATCAAACAGCAGCAGCCTCCAGAAAGACAGGCCTTTCGTGTATGTCCACATGACAAAATCCTTTCTTTTGTTGCATAATTAAACACAACTTCACTCTTGTTTAGCCCCCACGGCTATTCACGGAGCACCTTCCGGTCTGCGCAGGCAGCGTTCGAGGCCGTTGCCACACATCCGTGGACGGGACGACAAGACAGACCCAGGCCTGGCCCTGGCGGGGGTTACGCCCTCGAGGCGTGGGGGGACGGCAGGGAGCCCGCAGAGGGGATGAGCAAGCGTAGAAGGCGCCAGAGGCGGCCAGCGGAGTTGTCCAGGGGTGAGCGGGGCGGTCCTGGAAGTTCTGCGAGACCAGCGCGGCCGGGGGCAGGGGCAGAGACTGGAGGCCCCAGATCCAGCGGGGCCTCGGGGGCAAAGAGAGGGGCTGCTGCAAAGGAGGGCGGCCTCTCTCTTAGGTTCTTGAGGTGAACAGAAACTATTAATAGAAGGTTTCTTGATGGAAAGTTGTGGGTCCGAGTCCTCTACGAGGGCGGAGGACAGCTCAGTGAGGGGGCAACGGGGCCTGCAGGGTCCCCGGAGCAGCAGAAATAAAGCTCTCCTGACGAGAAGAATCCGCATGCACGCTGACGTGGCGCCCGTGAATGGGCCGTCCGTGCGGCCGCGGTTCCGCGCTGACTGCAGGCGGCCCTGCGTCTGAAGCCGCGCTCGGCCACTTACAGAACTTACGGACCGAACTGCTTATCTCTCCAGCCATACACAGGACTCACCATGCTGTTGTTGCAAAAGTTAAATGGCACAAAGCGTCTTCCAGGCCTGGCCCAGGACACACTCAACGTGTGGTTGCCCTGCACAGGCCTGCGGGGCAGCAGGAGGGACAGCGCGAAGGCAGCCCCGCCTCTCCCAGCGCGGACAGCGAGGCTTTCAAAAACAAAGCTCCCGGAGAAGAAAGGACAGTCGCTACGCTAAAAGAGCACAGACATCTCTCCCCGACAGCTGAGAACAAGCCTAGCGGGGAATCGCACGAGGCAGGCGGCAAAGCATGCCCGACATCGGCAAAGGGTTGCTCAGGTAAGTTGTTTTCCCAGGAAAAAGAATGAGTTCAAAGGAAGCGCCAGGACCCTCCAGGCCTCCACGCCTGCGTCTGGCCGAGTGATGGAAGCTGGAGCCCTCGAGCAGGGAGAAGACGCCTCGCCGTTAGCAACAAAGACTCATCCAGTTTCCTCCCTCCCCCGTGGTGATAAGAGAGTTCGGGTTCGGGGAGCAGGAGCAGCTCCCCAGGCAGCTACCCTATTTGCCCAGGTCTGGCCCGGTTTCCAGCAGCAGGGCCCGAGACAGGTTCTCCTCTCCCAAAACAGGCCCCAGAGCCTGAGACCCCCAGCCAGGCCAGAGCAGCTTCCTAAAAGGGGTCGCGATCCAGAGAGAGACCTCTGACCTGGCAGCGGCAGGCTGTGGACATGACCCTCGGGGGTTCAGGCCAATCTGCCCTTTCCCAGGAGGCCTGGGGAAACATTCCCCCAGAAGAGGAGACCTCGAGGCCAAGTCACCTCCCTGCCCACCTGACGGACAGAAATTGCTTGTTGCTCCAACAGCAGCTTTCCCCGATCTCAAAAAATGGATGTGGGGTCTCATCTCAGCCAGAGCACCCCGGTAGTGACCCCGCTGCTGTGCCACAGGCCTGTCAGTAAAGACTCTTTCACGTTGTGGCTTTTAAGGGTGACTCACGCTGTGTTCCACCACACAGCAGTGTTTACCAAAGCACATCTTCCAGACATTCTGTTTATTCCAATATCGGCCATTCTTTTCTTAAAAGTTGCAATAAACCACCACGTAGCCAAACCACAGAGCACAGCCTTATTTCCTTAGAGAAATTCCCAGAAGTGCAGTTACTGGGTCACAGGGATGCACCGTTCAAAGGCTTTTGATATAAAGTCCCAAATTTCCCTCCACAGCATCGATGCTCCCCACCAGCGCAAGGGAGAACAAATGACCCAACTTTTAGTAAGTGGCAGAGCTGCGGGGACCGTTCGTTAGGGGTGCTGGTGGACGCGCGTCCGGATCGTTGCGGCAGAGGGCGCCCTCTGCTAAGATTTAGAGCCGGCATGGGCGCGGGAGACACAGACACACAGGTGTGTCGGTGCTTTGCGACAGGGCAGACTGAGCCACATATGCACCAAAGTGCATTTGCAGGACAATCTAGGACGTTGCCGTATGGAAACCAAATAAAAACCAACAGTGGGGCAGAGTAGCCTTGGGACTTGAAAACGCTCGCCGGGCGTTGTCCCCTCGGTGCTCAGGCTGCCCACATTTCCAGCTCCAGGGCACCCACCTGCTGCCAACATCCAGCCCTGCCTGCAGGTGCGGCTCCCTCCCTGCCCATCTCACAGACCCTGGGCTCTCAGCGCCACACCCCGCCCCAGAGAGCCGGCTGGCACCTGTCTGGTCCCTGCGACTGGCTCTCTGGACCCCTTCCAGCGTCCTCCGCTTATCCTGGCTGTAATTTCACACTTCCGTGTATGACTGTTGGTCACCTCTCTGTGTCCTTGAAGAAGGGTGGCAGAATGATTAAAAGTACAGTGTAAGTTTGGGGCCAAAAGGGCAGGTTTCCAGGCCGCTCGCTGCCAGACAAATTATGCAACCCTGCTGAGCCTTAGTTTCCTCATCTATGAAATGACGCTAAGAAGTGACGCCCACTCTATTACACAAGAAGTATTTAATACCGGAGGACTTGGCAGGGGCTCGCTAAGCTTGCCCAGCCTCAGGAGAAGGGAGCCAGGCAGCCCCCGGAGAGCACAGGGGGAGGAGCCAGCGGGGAGCACTCTGTATCTCTCTCAAGCACCGGCATAGACGATGCATGGCTAGTTGTATTTGCATGACCTTTCGTGACCTTGTGCCCCTCTGCTTCTGGCTGTTTGGGATGTTGGACAGTTTGTCACTGCAGACAAATGACAGGCATATTGAGGGGGCAGGTCCAGAGGGATGTGGCTCGGCATTCCTCAGCTGAGCAGCCCCGAGGGGAGCTCCAGGGACAGCCCGGACACTCCTGGCGGCAGCTAGTGGTCCCAGGATGACTCCGTGTCTGGCCTCCTCCCACCCTGGTTACTCATCAGAATTCCGTGGCTTCTGGACCCAGACACCAGCAGACTGTTTGGCTGGGAACACCCAGCTCTGCAGCCTCATAAAGTGTGGACCCCGAAGACCCGTTGGGACAGATGCCCAGGACACGGGGGCACTGCAGGGAGGGTACCGAGGAGCTTCTGCGCCTGCTCTGGCCCGTGACTGCGGTCTCCCCTGCTCATCTGCCCTTTCAGTCAACAGCAGGTGTTTATGATTCTTTCCCCAAGAATAACCGCTGGAGCACCTTAGCACCGAAGCCTGCCTTTGAATCCCCCTGAGATGTGGGGGTGGGGGTTCTCATTCTTGTTCCTTCTGGGGAACCCTCCCTTCCTTGGACTCCACTGAGCTCATGCACATGGCCGGCTTCCCGGGCCTGTGCTGCTGTTTCTCTAAGCTGCATGCCCGACCCCGGCTCCTTGGCAAGCTCACCCGGGATTTATATGGGAATTTCTGAGCCCAGCCGTGGCTCGGGCCTTTGTGCTCCCTTCCTCTGGGCTGCGGCTCCCGGCCCTGGGGCTCGGCCCCCATTCCCAGCGGGACCACCAGCGCCCCAGGAGCCATCTCCGCGTACCCCCGGGTGAGCAGACAGGGATGGGGGGGTGATCCGGGGTGTCCCACCACGTGGGTCCTCCCACCCCACGGCAGAAGCCTGGGCTCCTTTGGGGCAGGGGTGAGCATCCCAAGCCCCACCCTTCCGCATCCTGGCCTCAGACCGCTCCCAGGCCTGACTGAGGGGGTGGGGGGACTGCAGGGGGGGTGGGGGGTGGGTCGCAGGCCCGGCCTTCCGGGGCCGGCGCGCCACGTGCTGCGACCCGGCCGAGAGGGCAGGCGGGGTGGGGCGTGGCCTTGGGTGGGCGGGGCGGGGCCGGCGGCGCGGCGGGCGGGGCCTCGGGGTGGGCGGGGTCGCGAGCGCGGATAAAAGGCGCCGCAGCGCGGGCGCAGACGCAACGGAGGGTGGCGCGCGGCGTGGCCGGTGCTCGCCAGGGCTCGCGGGGCGCACGCGGCGGGGCATGGCGGGCGCGGGCCCGAAGCGGCGCGCGCAGGCGGCCGCGGCGGCCGAGGAGGAGGAGCGGCAGGCGAGGGAGAGGATGCTGGCGGCGCGGCGCGCGGAAGGCGCGGCCGCGGGCGGTGAGGGCGAGGGCGAGGGCGTGACCCTGCAGCGCAGCATCACGCTGCTCAACGGCGTGGCCATCATCGTGGGCACCATTATCGGCTCGGGCATCTTCGTGACGCCCACGGGCGTGCTCAAGGAGGCGGGCTCGCCGGGGCTGGCGCTGGTGGTGTGGGCCGCGTGCGGCGTGCTGTCCATCGTGGGCGCGCTGTGCTACGCCGAGCTGGGCACCACCATCTCCAAGTCGGGCGGCGACTACGCCTACATGCTGGAGGTGTACGGCTCGCTGCCCGCCTTCCTCAAACTCTGGATCGAGCTGCTCATCATCCGGCCGTCCTCGCAGTACATCGTGGCGCTCGTCTTCGCCACTTACCTGCTCAAGCCGCTCTTCCCCACCTGCCCGGTACCCGAAGAGGCCGCCAAGCTCGTGGCCTGCCTCTGCGTGCGTGAGTATGGGGCAAGGGTCGTGGTCCTCGGGTCCCCGGACTCCACGTGCCCGGGCCATCTCTGTGGCCCTTGACCGTCCCCGGGCCATCCCTGTGTCCCTGGACCATCCCCGCGTTCCTGGACCATCCCCACGTCCCTGGGCCATGCCTGCTTCCTGGGGCCATCCCCCGCAGTGCTAGGCTAAGGTCACTGGCCCCAGCCCACGTGCATTTCATTCATTCGTTTACACCTCCCACAGCAGCCCTGGGAGTACTGCAGCGAGAGGACAGCAGGTCCCTGCCCTGACCCTCGCCCTCAGTGGGCACTGCCCTGCCCCACTTAATCCATTGAGACTGGAGCAGTTCCAGGTGGTGCCAGCCTGCCTTTGGCCCTTGCTGGGTAATACTCCCAGCCTCTTGCATGGCACCCACGTGTAGACCGAGCAGCCCTTCCTGTTTGAGCTCCCACTGCTGACTGGTTGAGAAAAGGGAAATTGCAGCTAAAAAAAAAGTCATTCATTGCTGCTCTCCAGACGGCTTGTCGTCAATCAGTGTCACAGGCTGACTCATAGGAAAACAGTAGTAATAAAGTTGCCTGTGGGTGCTGGGTGTTGAATTCTCCAAAGGTTGCCCAGTGCTGAGAGAGGGGAGCTTGGCTGCCGATTAAACGTGTGTGTTGGGGGCATCTGGGTGTGGGGTCCCGACTTGTGCTGAGAAATGGCCCTCAGGCATAGTCCTGACGTGGTGGACATGGTGCAGGGATGTTTCTCACCAGGCCAGAGAGAACTGCTGCTGTGCAAAACAGTTTTCTTGTGGGATTTCAGTGGGGAAAAATAGTTTATACCAAATGCCACGTGATTTTTTGGGGGGGTGCACTTGGCAATTCTCAAGCTCATCCTGTGTCTTTGGAAGTGTCCTGCTTTCAGAGCCCACAGTGGAACCCTGGCCACCCGAGGCTTGGATTTATTTGCGTTCGGAGCTGCCAGCCCGTTTAAAGATCTGCCTGGATCTTGATAGTGCGCACAGGTCCGGGGCGAGGAGGGCTGGATTTGTAGTTCTGGGTCAGGAGCCATGAAATCCAGGGGACTGTAATCACCAGGAGTGGCTCGTGAATGGCAGGCCTGTTGGTGCTGCTGGCGTTCTGGGGCCTGTAGACGGTTTCCTGTCTGCCACTCTGTGCATTGTGGGGAAGGCGTCTGGTCACTTTGAGGCGTGCTCCAAAAATGAGCGTGTGGCGGGCAAAACTCAACAGGGTTCTGTTCGGCTGCCTGAGACCAGAAGCTTTCCGGAGGCTCTGAACAGCGTAGCCACACCACCGTGAAGGGGACTTTATTTGCCCTTGTAGGGCGTCTCTGCGATGTGGATTTCAGCTTTAAAAAAACTTTGTTTGGTCCAAATCTAGGAATAGCAGTAGTTGCTCTGCCTAAGGCCAGGAGTTGGGCAACCGTGGCGCTGGGCTGGGCATCAGAGATGCAGGTTTCAGGGGGTGCCGGGCAAGGCCTCTCAGGGAGAGGTTACTTCGTTTGCCTGTCCTGTCACAGGAGAATTCGACCTGTCTAGTTTTCACTATTTCTAGGTGTTGTTTAATGTCCTGGCTGGCACGGAATGACGTGGAGAAAGTTTTTAAAGGGCTCGTCCATAGAAACGGGTCCCTGAATGCCGTATCTGGAGTCTTCCTCCTGGTGCTCGGAGAAAGTCATGGGAGATGCTCCTTGGCCAGCAGGAGGGAGACTGAGGGTGGAGAGTTTTCTAATTTTCTCTCTCTAATGAAACAGCGAGTCATGCATGAATACATTATCATTTACAAACTCGGACAATGCAGAGTGTATTGAATAAAACACAAGATCCTCGCTCTTCCTACTTCACCCCCTCCGCCGGGTCGCTGTGGCTGACAGCCGGTACCTCCAGAGCTTTCTCTGCTGCAGACGGACGGTGGGCTTATTCCTTTAAAATATCAACCGGATCGTAGTATGTTTGTTCTCCTTTTTGAGGCTGAAATGATACTGCCATGTTTCCACATCAGCGCGTGGAGGGGGCCTCCGGCTTTTTAGCTGCCAAGACACACTTCATGGCACCGGCTAAACAAGTGTACTTAGCCCGCCCCCCAGGCCCCCAAGGAGGGCATTTGAGGTTAGGGTGTACAGACTCTAATTTGGTCGCTAAAATGCCTTCCAAAGAGGCTGTGCCAAGTGACACATTTGTGGATTTCTTTTGTGCTAATAAGGCTTTTAGAAATTTTTTTTTTTTTTTTTTTTGAGACAGAGTCTCACTCTGTTGCCCAGGCTAGAGTGCCGTGGCATCAGCCTAGCTCACAGCAACCTCAAAGTCCTGGGCTCAAGCGATCCTCCTGCCTCAGCCTCCCGAGTAGCTGGGACTACAGGCATGTGCCACCATTCCCGGCTAATTTTTTCTATATATTTTTAGTTGTCCAATTAATTTCTTTGTAATTTTTAGTAGAGACAGGGTCTCTCTCTTGCTCAGGCTGGTCTTGAACTCCTGAGCTCAAACAATCTGCCCGCCTCGGCCTCCCAGAGAGCTAGGATTAAAGGTGTGAGCCACCGCACCCGGCCTAGAAATATTTTAAATAGCTTTCCAATGGTTCTTTTTGGTCAAGTAGGGGTAGCCTTGAGATAGGTTCTAGGATACATATGCCCTTGCCAACACTCTTAGACCCCGGGTGAGGGTCCCTTTCGTGTGAATGAGGGCGACACTTCGCGTGTGTCCTTCAGCCATTTGCAGCTGTTTTTCTCTGATTCACCTGTGCGTGTACGGGGAGGGAGTGTTTATTGCCTTTTTTGTTGGAAAGAGGATTTTCAGTGACAAAGGGTTGTGCTGTCTGCAACGGTGAGTGTAGTCTAGGGCCGTGTGTCAGCCAAGGAGAAGCTGCGTCCAAAAACGCTTGGACCTCGCAGAGAGGGCGATGGGCTTGTCTAGGGCCGGGAGAGGCTGTTGGTCATGGGGGGCTCTGCCTTGGGCCCCAGAGGTGTGATGGAGGTCCTGGGAGGGGAGACCCTCCCCCGTCGGGGCATCTGAGAGGTCCTGCGGCAGGTGTGTGCGTCAGCGTCACAGGTGGAGGAAAACAGCGGCATTCCACGTGCAGGGGTGGCCTGAAGCCCCGCCTGGGCAGGATGGGCACTCCGGGATGTGCCTGGGGCACCATCCTAAGGCTTGTGGACATTGTTCCCGAGGCAGCGAAAAGCCACCGAAAGTTGTGGTGGTTTTTTATTTTTTATTTTGTTAAGACAGAGTCTCACTGTGTTGTCTGCGTAGAGCACCGTGGTGCGATCACAGCTCACTGCAGCCTCAAACTCCTGGGCTCAAGCATCCTCCTGTCTCAGCCTCCCAAGTACCTGGGACTACAGGTGCCACCACCACGCGCAGCTAATTTTTCTATTTTTGTAGAGATGGGGTCTCCATCTTGCTCAGGCTGGTCTCAAACTCCTGACTGCAGCGGGGAGCCACCCCACCTGACCAGTGGTTGTGTTTTTTAATGATCCAACATAAAGCTGGGGTCCAGAATTCCTTCTCAGGCAGAGAAGGGGCACTCTGTACCCATCCGCCTTGAGCCTGGTCCTGCAGAAGCTGCCACGCGGTGGCTTTCGGGTCTGTCCCCAGCACACACGCCTCTGAGGCTGCCTGACAAGCCCAAAGGCGTGGATTTGAGAACGAAGTTCTCGTCTTTGCTGGTGGTCTTTTCGTTCCTCTGGGCACCTCCCACAGAAGGTCCCTTTCTGCTTGTTATATGTCGTGTTGTGAAACAGTTTGGCTTCAGCGCTTAGAGTGAGCCCCAGGACAGGGACAGGGGAGAAATCCCTGGGGGTCTGGCATTGGAAGTTGTGTGGGGGGTCCTTTCCCTGTCACAGTGAGTCCACCGTTTTGTTTCTCATCAGGCGTGAAGGTGAGAGGAGCTGGCTCCGGAAACCTCTTTCTCGATGGCCGTGTGCAGTTTGGTACGAGAATAGGCTTGCGCGGGTTCCTTATTGCCTAATAAAGAGTTGGTCGTGTTTACTTGGAATGCAAGTGATGCTGGGCTTTATCTTATCGGCAGAAGGCACAGGCTGGAGTCAGGATTCTCCCCGGGCCTGGGTTTGATTCCAACAGTTTATCTGGCCTCCCTGGCTGTGGCCTTCTCTGCACAGTGAGCAAGTAGCATCTGCCTGGAGTCGGGGTGGGGCTGGGGGTCCAAGGTCACATTCAGGCTCACAGCACGGCCGGCCCGGGGCGGGCTCTCAGGAAGCGGAGCTCTCAGGGTTCGGAAAGGCAGCGGTGGCGCTCCGGAAGGCGGGTCTGCGGGCTCCAGGCTCCCTCTGCCGTGTGGAGGATGCTCGCCCTAGCCCATGGTGTCAGGGAAGTGGCCTGCGCTTGGCTTCTCCCGGGCTGAGAGCGGAAGCAGCGTGCTCTGCTCCTGCTTTCCTAGTGGGAGCCGCCTACCGGGACGACCCGGTGGCCGCTGTCACTGAGGGGTCACCCGTGAGTCCTGCAGAGCCCCGGTCTGCAGGCGGCTGAGGACACGTCTTGCCTTCTCACGGGAGACGTGACGGGCTGGCGCACCCGCCTGGCCTCACTCGGGCATCTCCTGAGCTCTCGACGGGTGTATGTCTGGGGACCGTGGCCTGAGAAACGTCACCTAGTCGGGAGCAACCGGAGTTGTGTTTCCAGGAACCCCTGGATCTCTCCGGGCCTGTTTCTGATGGGAAAATGGGATCCGTCCCAGCCCTGCCCGGGTGTCTGAGGAGTCCAGGCCTCTTGTGTTCATGTGCGTGGCGCTCGCTGATCCCACCCGCTGTCTCTGTCCTGTCCTGCTCACTCTGGACAGCGAGCAGCCGTTGACTGGGTTTCTCGTTCAGCGAGGAGGAGCGAGAGCCAGAATGGGACAATGGGGACGGGGGTTGGGGGGGTGGGGAGAGAAGCCCCTGGGGTGCGTGTTGGCGCCGTGGGCACAGCGGGGGTGGCCGTGCCGGCCCCTCCGCTCCTGGAGGGAGGGGGGTGGTTTGGGTGAGGCCGGCTGAGCCGGTCAGTGGGGTCACGGGCGAGGGGAGGGTGCGCGATTCGCCTCCAAGATCTTCGAGCCCCGGCCGCTTCTATCCACCCCAGGGCGTCCACCGCCGTCTCCCGCTCCTCGCCCCAGGCCTGTGGCACACCCAGGCCAGGGTCTGGGTGTTTCAGAGGCTGGACGGACCCCAGCCTCTGGGCTGTGAGCTCCGTGCAGACGGTAGCCGGGCGATTAGCGCTGAAATCCGACTTTCCCAGCCAGACATGAAAGTGCCGCCGCCGCCTGAGCAGGTCACGCCGAGTCACGGGATTTGGGGCTGAGGCCCATGGGGGAGTGCGCAGAAGCACATGACCCCAAGGGAGACGGAGATACCAGCGGGCATTTCTAACCCTTTTTTCCTGGGTCACAGACCCCTTTGATAATCCGGCGCAGTGTGCAGAATCTGTCTGGAAATGCGTGCCAGGTGCCTTCCTGCCAGCTGCAACCACGCGGGGGACCCTGGCCCCCGACAGAGTGGTGCTACCAGCAGGCACACCTTTGGGCCCACGTCTCTCATCACATACTCTGCTCCCCAGCCTTTGAAATTCCCTATTTCACAGCCGGGGAAACTGAGGCAGGGGTGGGCCAAGAGCCCACACGTCCATGCTGACCACCATTTGTCATCAGGAGTGTGGAGCTGCATCTTTGGGGAGGGTGGCGGGTGCCAGGGGTCTGGGGTGGTGTCTGTCACCACGTCCAGGCGGCCTGGTTGGCCAGGGCAGGGACGCAGAGGTTCATCTGTTCTGGACCCTCAGGAAGCTCCTCTCCCCGACCACGGAGCTCTGGGCTTTTCAGAGCGAACCCCAGGGAAACCTTCCGTCTTCCTGTCGAAGTCAAAGTCTTCACTTTGCAAGCGAGCTTCTGGGGCGGGTTTGGCTGCCCCCTCTCCAGCCGCCCTCGCGTGCCCACCTCCCTCCTCTGTCCTCTGGGGACTCCAGCAGGTGCCGCAGGACTCTGCACCCAGCAGGCCCGGGCTTCCCCAGCCTCCCTGTGGGGCTGCCCAGAGCCCATCCCTGCCCCAGGCGTCGTCTGCAGGACGCCCGGCAGCCCCTTCCTCCATCCCAGCGGCATTCTGAACCCCTGCTCGGGAAGCTGGGCTCCCCCAGTGGCCCCAGCTCCTGTGTGCCCTAAGTTGCTGGTAGGGGCCAGGCCACTAGGAGTCTGACACCCCTTCTGTCACACCTGCCCCAGCAGAGCCTGGGACAGTCCTGGGGCACTGCCCACCTGTCCCCTTCCCTGGGAATTGCCCACTATGTGAAGAATTAGCACCGACTTCCATCTGGGCTCTTGGAGTGTGATGCACGCAGCCTGATCCGTGCTGAGTCACCCTGTCCTTGGGGTGGGCCAGCAGCTGTCACTGCTCAGACCATATTGGGTGTAAGCTGCTCACTCTGGAGCCGGGACAGAACCGAGGCCACAGAGACCCCGAGGCCAGCCCAGCTCGTTGTCCCCATCTTGCCAACATGGGATTCTGCCCTGGACTCCCAGGGGCTCCCTGGACATGCGCAGGTCAGCTGCAGGGCTGAAGGTGTCCCCTTCACGGACCTATCAGTCTGAGTGGCTGGAAGGGCCCAGGGCCACTGCAGAAGGCCCTGGTTCTGTCCGTTAAAGATCTGTGCGTCCCTTGAGCTGTGTGACCCCGGGCAGGGTGCTCAGCTTCTCTGGGCCTGTGTTTCAGAGCTCGGAGCCCGGGGGTCGGCGGGTCGTGTCTGTAGAGGTCGTGGCAGTGGCCGTCAGTTATGGCAGCGGAGGGGCCGCCAGGAATCCGACACCCCTGACAGGACAGCAAGCCTGGCGCGGGCGCAGTTGGCAGGAAGGCAGGCCGGAGCCACCTGGAGTGTCGGCTGCTACATCCAGGCCTTTGCAGCCTAGCCACAGGGCCTGGGGCTCTTCCTGAGCTGGCTTCAGACCGCACTCAGAGCCCAGGGCAACCAGTGGGCCAGGGGTTCCGTCTGCACCGGCAGAGCCTGATCCGGGCGGGGAGCTGTGCCCCTTCCCGTGCAGGCCGCTGCGCTGGCTGAGTCTGAGCGCACCCCGTTCAGCGAGCTCCTGTTTGCTTCTCCCTGCTGTTCACTTGGGCTGACCTGGAAGCTGAGCGCCCTGGACACGGCTGGGCCATGAGCGATCGAGTCCCACGCAGCTCAGGGACAACCAGGGTTGGAAACCCCAGTCAAGTGGCCAGAGCATGAGCAGATTTAGGAGACCCGGGTGTCCTCACTCCACTCCAAGGAACTGCTGTGTGACTTTCAGCAAGCCGGGCAACCTCTCTGATCTCCATTTACTGCAACTATCAAATGAGGATGTTAGGCTGGATGCTGTAAATGTTCTCCTACCTCTAAGATACTGTGAGTGAGGCAGGTTTCCTACCCTTTTTCTTCTTGTTGTCATAGCTGTTGGAGGCACAGGGGGTTTGGAGTGGGGCGAGGGTTTCCAGGCACAGTTGTGCCAGGCTCTGCGTTGAGCCCACGAGGGAGCCTCCTTATCACGGCACACACAGCTCCACGTGTCCGCCGAAAATAGTCCCCCTGCAGTGGCCTGTCAGATTAGGGATACTTTTGTAGGGTGCATAAAACATGTTTGCATGCCATTTTGCCCCTAAAACAGGCAGCAGTGTTTCTGGGGGGAAAGAGAAGCCCAGTCCTGTTGTGTAATTTGCCCAGGGTCACACAGCATTTCGGAACCAGGTGGCCCAATCTCAGAGCATGGAGGGGGCTCCCCTTCCCGTCTGTCCAGGCTGTTTCTTGGAATTAGGACCCTTAGGAGACCTCTGTCACCCAGGACACTTGCGTCAGAAGAACCCCACAAAATGAGAAGTTGCGCTTTGTGGGTTTTCCTGCTCACCCCAGGACTTGGAGTGTTGGCAGATTTCAGAGTGACTAAACCTGCCTTTTTCTGGCCTGTTTTGAAATGAACGTGACAACGCCATCCTGGGTAGCTGCTGACACCTCCACCCCCGCCAGCCAGAGCTATGCGTGGTCGGGCGTCGCTCAGCCTTGGCTGAAAATGGAAAGAAATGGAAGCAAGTATTCGAGGGCCGATCACAGGGAATTTGAACGGGTGGCGCCAGGCTATTAGTAATTTCTTTCAGCGCAGGTCAGCACATCCACAGAAGTTTGGAGGTGGGTGGGGCCGGGTCTTGGGTGCCTCTGCACAGAGCATCATCTGTCCCGGTAGGCCGCGTTCTCCGCAGAGACTGGGCGTCAGAACTGGAGACAGGTCTTTCGCTTCCAGGGAGCCCTTGCCCCTCTGAACGACTTCCTCCCCGGGAATCGCTTCCTTTCCCTCTGGTTTCCCAGACCTTCGAAGTTCTGAGCTCTTGGTGGGGAGCGGGTAGGCCTGGAGCTGGAATGGCAGCGTGGGCTCGTGCGGTGTTCCTGCCAGTCCTGGAGGTGAGGTCGGCCTTGTGGGGTGGGGACAGGAGCCCTCGGGTCACACGCATTCGTTTTCTGGAGCCAGTAAAGGTGAACTCTATGTCAGGAAGTCATCCCTGGTTCTCCGGGTGAGATCCGGGGGCCACCAGCTTCAGCACCCCTGGGAACTTGTGAGCAACGTACCTCGTGACCTCCCTGACCAGAAGCTTGGGCTGATTCTACAGGCCCCCTGGGGGATCCTGACTCGCTCAGCAACAGGATTGACTGAGTGAGGTCACTGGGGTCTCTCGGAGGAAGTGTGGGACCCCCTCCGTGGCTAGCAGCATGAGAGAGTTGAAGACGGGAAATGAACCAGCGCTGAGGGGTGGGGGCTCGCACCCAGCCCAGACCTCAAGGGGCCAGGGAGGAAGGCGCGGATTTCGATAAGACCCCCGTACATGGGCGCCCACTGGGTTCAGGGTCCCGTGTGTGCTGGGTGGGTTTGGACAAAGGCGTCCTTCGGAGCCCGGGTCAGCTGTAGACGGGGCTCCTGGGTGCAACGCCAAGCGTCGTGTTGGGTGAGCGCCGGGCTGGGCCGGCCGCCGGGGCTGGGTCTTGGGCCAGCTGTGGTCGCGGTGGTCAGCTGGTGCTGCTCCCTGGCCCGGTGCCAGCTGCTGTGCCGGGTGTACCCTGGGGGACCAGCCCACCGGATTCCTGGAATCAGGGAAGCCCGCCAGCCACTTCCCCTATCCTGTCTCCAGGCCTGCCGGGTAGCAGCCGCACTGCTGGCAGTTCTGGGGAAACCGATCTCATTTGCCTGGCGAGTTTCCGACAGCCGAGCCCCACCTGCGTGAGGCAGCCTCAGACCGGCCCCGCCCGAGCATTGGCTCTGAAACCACACACAGAAAGCACCTTCTTTTTGCTGAAGACTGCTTTGAGGAAGTCCGTGGTGGCCTGTCAGCCCCTCTGCCCATGCTGCATCTGAAAGGGACAGAAGGCTGCACCCGTGGCTGGCGCCCGCAAGGGCACCTGCTGTGATGACAACCCCCCCTGCACGCAGCACCTCCACCCCAGTTAGAAGCCCCAGGCACTGAGCGCTGAGGTGGGATGCGCAGAGCCGGGGCCACGGTTCTGTCCAGCCAGGAGCTGGGCCTGGTGGGGGCCTTCCTGCCTTCCTAGAGCAGCAGGACCCCCGTCAAGGCACCCCCGGGAAGTGAAGATGTTTTTGTGGCTCAGATGCCCGACCCGGGTGGGGCTGGGAGTGGGGGCTGCAGGGGGTCCTCCGGGGGAGGAGGATGAGGATGGGAGCCCCTCCGAGCCCCTTGGCAGGGTCTCGGCCAGGCAGGGCCCCTCCAGCACGCACCCCGCCCCCGTGTGGCGAGGCCCGCCTGCCCCAGCTGTCTGCACACAGCAAGGGAGCTGGGCTTTATCTCCCAGCCCAGCTGTCGCCGTGGCCAGCACAGCCGCGCTTACCAGAGGTGCAGGCTCGGGGGACCCGGGAGGGGCGGCTTCCTGCTACCATGTCGGCTGCTGACCTGGCAGTGCCCTGTCCCCTCCCGCCCACTCTGGCAGGTTAACAGCCACGGCCAGCGCAGGTGACCTGTGCTCCTGGCACACTGCCCCCCCCACGCGTAGCAAGAGCCTTGCTCAGACTGAAGGCAGTGGATCCAGATGAATCGATGCGTTTATCTAAGGTTGTGTTTCATCTTGACATTTAAAAAAGGAACACGGGATAATGAAGCCCTTGTTTACTCGTCATCCAAAGGCAGCGAACGCTAACATTCAATCATAAATGTTTTCTAATGAAAGAAATGAGTATTATGAAGACCACTTTGTTCTGCGGTCCGTTCCGTCTCCTCCTGGCTGCTGAGACTGGGCCGCGCCCGCCGGCCCACGATCTGTGGTTATTTTTAACGTCATGACACAGATCGTATTAACCTAAGAGGGGCTCAGTCCAGAGTGGCGTGGCTCTGGCACCTGCTGGCCATCTTCTGTCCGCCTGGCCTGTGGCCAGGGCTGCTTTCCGCGGGGAACAGCTGGGCTGGATGTGGGCGGGGGCAGGGCGTTGAGGTGGGGCCTGGCCCATGTCCTGCCCACGGTGACAACTGTGGTGGTGTCATTGCCCCGCGCAGCACGTCAGCACTGTGAGACAGCCCGTGGCGAGGGGCCTCTGGGCGAGTCCCCGTGGCTTCCTGTGAAATGCAGAGACTGGCACAGAGGTGACAGCTGCGGGGGCCGTGCCCAGCGCTGCCTGCTCTCTGGGTGCCGAAGCACCGTGGCAGCAGTGTGCCCGTTTGCCCTCAGAGGAACTGGAGATGGCAAGCCTGAGACGGCGGAAGGGCCTGGCAGGAAAGGCTGGGCCACACCTCCCCTGCCGGCCTGCGGCATGAATGGCCAGTGACGCAGTCGCTGGCCCTGCCCGTAAGAGGGAGGCGGGAGGCCTGGGGAGGGCCCCGGGGCACTTGAGTCGTCGTGGCCACACACGCCTGTGAGGAAGCCCAGGCTGTCCACCCGGCAGCAGGGAGGGGATTGCAGGGGGACTTCAGGTATTTCATTTTAGGGACATCTGCTAAAGTCACTACTGTCAGACATTTTCAGCCAAACTTCGTCAGTGTGTGGTAGACGGTCAGGCATGGCAAGGCAGGCGTGGGTGCCTGGGACACCCGGCTGTGTCCCACCCGAGCACAGCAGGGACAATTCCTGGTTTTCTTCCCAGGATGTCAGGTCCCATCAGTTGATCATCATGGATTTATTTCTTCGGGGCTTATTCCTCAGATTACAGAGTTACATATAATTAGTTCAGCTGGGGAAAAAGCCGCCTGGGTTGACCAGGCCTCTGTGAGTGTAATTTCTATTTGGAAAAGAGGAGCCCGAGACCTTTCCAGACGCTCATACCCTCCTGCAGCCCCCGGGGAGCTCCGTGTGTGTCTCTGAGGACCGTGAGGGCTGCGCCGGCGTTTCCAGGTGTAAACGCTGCCTCTGCGGTCCCCAGCGGGAGCCGGGAAGAGACGCAGCCACTCACCTCACCCCTAGAGAATGTCCTTGCTGCGCAATCCCTGAGCCCTCACCACCCTCAGCAGCATAGAGGAGCTGCGCGTAGCGAAACAGGAAGCGAGGGGTGTGCAGTTCGCTGCCCCTGCGTGATGTGGTTCATGCGTGTTCAGTTGTGCAACAGCCGTGTGCACCGGCTCCGCACGCCCGAGCCCCTCCACAGCCCCCGCACGCGCACGCACTGGCTCCGGGCTGGGCCTGGCAGGGCTGGGGGACTTGCCGGTGTCTGGGCCTGCCACAGCTGCCTGGCCCCCCAACACCGTCCAGGGCGGGGTCTCAGCCCATATGTGTGTCGCTCGGGCCACTGTGAAATATTTGGTACCATTTTCAGTTTCAACATAACGCCCTTCAGGCAGCCGCTGGCTTGGAGCTTGCCGGCTGTTTCTGCGCGGCCAGCCCTACCCCAGCCCCTTCTGGCCAAATCAGCTCGGCCACCGTCCCCCTGCTGGGCTCTTGAGTGGGTTCGTGCCAGTGGGACACCCCATTCACCTGTTCCATCTGTTGGGCTCCACGGAAGGTTCTCCTGGAAGACAGGGTCTCAGGAGTCTGATACGTCAGGCTGTGGTGTGGAGCAGGTGGACGGCCGTCCCCCTGGACGGGCTAGCCTCTGTCACCTGAGTCTCGGAGACTGCACTCCGCCCAGCCCCAACTTTACGGGCAGGACCTCAGGTGTGCGACAGGTCGGTGGGGAGGGAGGGAAGGTGGTTCCCATAGAGTCCCTGAGGTGACCGTTCTCTGTGGCGGCCTGGGGCCCTGCGGTCTCTCTTTTGTGAATTTGACGGTTCCAACCTGGGACTTTGGACCTAGGGAACTGTCAAGTTCATTAAAACAGGTCCCAGAAAATTAGAAACCACCTCATGGACTGGTGTGGACGGGAACTCGGTTCTGTTTCTGTCAGACCCAGGCCCTGGCCCCTGCCAAGCGTCCCCACGGGGGTTCGTTTTACCTCTCGGCCACCCCTGGGGCTAATGACTGTCCCACCGTGACCACTGCCCGCGAGACTCACGCCAGCCTCTGTCCCCACAGTGCTGCTCACGGCCGTGAACTGCTACAGCGTGAAGGCCGCCACCCGGGTCCAGGACGCCTTCGCCGCCGCCAAGCTCCTGGCGCTGGCCTTGATCATCCTGCTGGGCTTCGTGCAGATCGGGAAGGGTGAGTGTGGGCCCGCGGTGCAGCGTCAGCCGCCAGCACGCTGCGTCAGCCCGGGAGGGACCCGAGGGACGGGGACCCAGCCAGGAGCAGCTCTTGCCATGTTCTGGTTTCACGCCCGAGTGAAGTTCTGAGCCCCCAGTGCCCGCTCAGTGGTGGTGACCACACCTGGGGGGACATGGAACATTCCAGCCCCACAGGGGCCTCAGTGGCCAGGCTGACCTCTCCCGTGCCGTCTCGTGCCGGGATCTGCCTCGTGTCGGCGCCACGAGACCTCAGCCGTGGAACGCGCTGTCCTGTGGCTGGGCCGTGCTCCTTGTCGTGCGATGCCTTATGCGTGGTTCTGTGAGCGGCGTGTGGTTGTCTGTGTTTCTAGCTATTGTGGAAAATCCCATCAGGAACGCGCGCGTTCCATTTCCTGACCGTATTTCCGGAGGGGTCAGCGTGTTCCGGGGCTCTGCCTGTGATACAGGCCAGGCCTCCGCCTGCTCCCAGCCACCTGCTGGCCACACAGGGCCCCTCACGGACAGCGCGCAGCCCTCCTGGAGCTTGGGAGGGGCCTGCTAGGCAGGTACTTGGGGCCTGCACCCGGCCCTCCCTCCGGGTGGAGAGAGCCACAGGGCTGCTCCACGCTGACCTCGTGAGCAGGGGGCTTTGGGCAGCCCGTGTTTGTCAAGTGCTTTAACCTGGGCAAAGCCCAGAGCACGGCGCCTGGGAAAGTGTCCAGTAGGTGTTAGCTACTATCGAGGTCAGTGTCGTTGAAGGAAAAAAATCCCTCCTCATCCTCAGACAACTCAGGGAGGAGGTCGGGGCCGAGCTCGTGTCATGGGCGGAAGAGAAGGAATCTGCCGTGTGCCCGGCAGACCTTGTCCAGCCAGGAGTCACGCTGCTCCGGGGACGGGTTGCTGGCGGAGGCCTTCGTGTGCTGCTCTGATTAGACAAAGACGGGGCTTTAGGAGAGGGACCTGAATTTTATAAAAGCAAACTCGAGTAGGGACAGCAGAGAGCTTTGTCCGACGTGCATGCATAATGTGTTTGTCGTTCGTTTGCTGTCGGAAACATCCTGCCCCCGGTAGTCCCTTCTGAGCTCCGGGATACAGTGCAGCGTCGGCAGCATTCCTGTCTCCTGTTTTTCTTCGAGAGGTTTATTTTGTTCCCAGATGAATGCCCTTCCTTCTAAAGGACACATTGTTGAAATGCTGACCCCTTTCTCCCAAACGGTTGTGCAGTTTTATTTCCCCAGTGGGCACAGAGCCTTGGGCAGCCTGCCGTGGCCCCACTGATAGCTGGTGCGGGGCCGGGTCCTTCGAGGCAGAGGCCTGGCTCTGACTGCACACACGTTGGCCGCCGGCCTGCCCTGCGTCTGGAGACCGTGTCCAAAGCCTGGCAGAGCAGGCCGGGCCCACGCACCTGTGTGTGTCCTTCACCCTGGTCCCTACCCCACTGGCCTTGAGATAGGCTCCTCCTCACCTGCCCTGGGCACTCAGGTGGGCCCCGGTGCAGCAGAAAGGGTGCTGGCCATGGGGTCCAGCAGGCTGGGGAAGGCTGTGAGACCTGTGAGCTGCCCTCGCCCTCCCCACTGGGCCCTGCACGGCCTCCGTGTGCCAGCTCTGCCGAGTTCCAGCAGGGACACGGCTCTGCCATCCAGAGCTCGTCTGTGTGGGACTTGGACAGCCCCCTGGCAGGTGAACAGGAGAGTCTTCTTGGGTGACAGACAGGAGGTGGCTGCTGGGTGATGGCAGAGTGTGACAGAGGGCAGCCCTGCCACAGCTCCCGGGGAGTCGAAAGAGCTGTGGCTGTCCTGGACTGGGGTCACCTGAGGGATCTGGACTTAGTCCCAGCATTTTCAGAAGGGGAGACAGTTGGTCCACTTGGCATTTCAGATCCGAACGGCCGTCCCACATGTCGTGGGTGGGGCAGGAGAGATGAGGGTGGTTTGGACCTGGTGGCCACAGGGAAGGTACCGAGGCACCCGGGGCACCAGGCTGAATGAGACGGGGGTGTGGGGGTCGCTGCACCCCCAGCCCAGCCTCATCCTGCTGTGTCCTATTTCTCCGTCAACGGCCCCTCACCTGCCACAGCCAGCAGAGGCCGCGGCCCCGAGGTCAGGCCGTTCCCGAGGACGAGTGGGCGGCCAGGCCTTTGTTCTGGGGCCGGGAGTGGGAGTGGGGTGCACAGACTCACCAGGTCCCCTGGGGGATGCACAATGGGACCCATTGTGGTTTTGCTCGGGCTGCAGCGTCTGGCGTGGGACAGACTGATCCCTCCCTGAGCGGGAGCGGACTGCACTGGATGGTCGTGCAGATCAACAGCTTCACAGAAACTCTCTCTCCTCCTCCCACGTTGCGTGTTTGGGGGTCATGGAAGCGAGACCTGCCCATTTGCTCTGTCCACAAAAAGGAAAGAAAGTCCTGGTTTACGTGGGCCTTGTCTGGGCCCTTCGCTGCCCGGAGACCGTTGGCGGGAAGATGCCTGTGAGTGGCTGGCCTGGGCGGGGTCTGCAGCCGCCAGCGGAGCCCTTCCTGCTTGTCCTGTGCCGCGGGCAGTAAATGACGAGGCACCACAGGACGGAGCAGGAGACAGATCTGCACTTCACCCTAGAGTTTTCCAGATGATTGTTTTCATTCGATTCTCAGGTTATGGGTTCCCTGGGGCTCAGAGAAGGGGGTGGCCCGCCCCAGGTCCCACAGCCTGGCTCCACAGGGCCTGTGACCAGGGGCACAGCGTCGGGGACAGGCCCCCACCTCCACCCTCGACGTGCATTTGAGGAGACGGCGCTGCAGGGCCGGGCAGCCATCTGCTCATGGGAGGTTCGTGTGGGGCGTCAGAGGCGCGGGGTGAGGCTGGTAGGACGCTCCCGGGTAGCTGGTCTCATAGCCCAGACAAAGGCCTGGGAGGACACATTTGTCCCGGGAGGGTCTAGGTCGCAAGGACATCCTCTTGGACAGGTCCCTGAGCTTCTCTGAGCCTCAGTTTCCCCATCTGTAAAATGGCGACAGCAGCCACAGCACCCACAGGGCCACTGGACATGCCATGAGGACACACAGGCTGGGGGCTTGGACAGCAGGCCCTTGTGGCCACACAGCTCCAGGGGCTACCAGTTCCAGCCAGGGTGCCAGCAGGGCTGGTCTCCGGGGAGGGTCAGCTTCCTAGTGCTCACGCGGGGAGGGAGGGCCCTCTGGGTCTCTTCTTACAGGGACGCTGATCCTGTCGGGTCAGGGCCCACCCTCCAGCCTCACTTATCCTTAATTGTCCCGTGTCCAAACACAGCCATACAGGAGCTTACGGCAGGGACATCTGGATTTGGGGGGACGTGGTTTGGGGCAGAACAGGCCCAGAGCTTCAGGGTAGCTCTGGGGGGAGAGGGCGAGCCTCAGAGGCTCAGAGCGAATCCCACGTGAGTCCAGGGCATGTTTAACCGACAGAGAGACCAGCCACAACTCGCCCTCAAGCTGCCAGATTAAACTTTCCTTGGGAGCTCCCAGGCCGGCCTCCCCTTGATGGGGGTTTCAGGGGACCTGTCTGAGAGTGAGGCGTCTCACCCAGGCTCGGGACGACACCAGGACGACAGGACGCCCTGCGCAGGGGCCCCTGTGCACCCCCTGGACTCGGCCAGGCTTGAATTCGGCCGTTGCTGCAGATGACCCGTGCCCGGAGGCAGGGCGGCCGGGGCTGCCCCGCGGGCGGAGTGCTCCCTGTCCAGCGTCCACAGAGCCTGCGGACTTATTTCGGGCCGGAGCGAGCCTCCTCCCCACCTGGAAGGACTCGTGGGTGAGGCAGGGCCGCTGTTGTCGTGCGAGTCGTTCCTTGGCAATTACTCGCCGGGCTGCTATGGTCCTGCACTGATTCAGCCTCCGAAAGAACAGATTGGAAATCGTGCGCTTCGGTCGTGCCGTGCTCTGGGATGGGATCCAGGGACAGGAAGCGGGGCCTTTCCACACAGCCCCCCTCAGCACCCGAGGCCACGGCCAGACTCGTGGACAGTGGCCGTGGCGGCGAGAGTGGTGGCAGGTGCAGCGGGGTGGAGGGTGGCACCGCGAGCCCTGTGCTGGGGGCACTTCCTGGGGTCTTCACAGCCTGTGGGGTTGCGGAGTTGGGAAGGGGCCCTTTCCAACCCAGATTCGAGATTCGAGGTTAACCTGGCCGCTCTTCCAGGAGTCTGCAGGACGCCACACTGGCCGTGGTGAAGGGGCACCGCTGTCTGGGCTCAGCCAGTCGCCCAAAACCGAGATTCCTGCCCCATCGCGGTTCCCACACATCAGACCGCCAGAGGGCAGCGGGCATGGGGACACAGCACCAGAGCTGGGGTGGGGGCTCCGGGAGAGGGGAAGTCGGTGCTCTCAGGGGAGCCAGCTCGGCTGTCGCTGCGCCTTCCGCCTGAGCCCACAGCGGGTGATGGTCCCCAGCACTGACCCAGCACCGGCCACAGTCAGCCCACCTTGCAGACGGGAGCTGCCCCCTTGGCCGCTGACTGAGCAGCAGGTCCGCAGCTGCGGCTGCTCTGTCTGCCGACTGAGACATGCGGCATGGAGCCAGGACGCTCTCCCCGGTGGCTGAGGCAGGCGTGGTCTCTGCTCGTGTGACCCCGTGGCTGCCAAGACTCACGGTGCTGCCTGCTTCCTCCAGCCCTGGGCTCCAAGCTCTGTGACTTGTGGCGCAGCTCTCCAGTCTCTGCCTGCGGTGTCCTGTGGCTGCCCTCTGTCTGCCTTGCCTGTGTCCTGCACAGGCACTTGTCACTGGACTCGGGGCCCACTCGGATCCAGAGTGACCTCAGCCAGCATCCTTGGCTGCATCGCATCTGCCAAGACACGTTCCCAGAGGAGGACACGCTCCGCGGTGCTGGCGTGGAACCCTGGGGTGGAAGTTGGATGGAAGGCAGAGGCTCCAGCTCTGCAGGTGGTCGCTGGTGTGTGGAGTGACTTCTTTCCGTTGGAGTGTCCTGATCCCATCCCTGGAGGAGTGTCCGTGGCTGGGGCACGCCAAGGCCCGTCAGCCCCCCAGGGCTGGCTCAGAGTCTGCTGCCATCACCAGATCGTGGCTTTTCCCAGGCCTGGACCGGGCCTTTCTGTCCGGACGCACGGAGGGCCATGCGAGGCCTGGGGGACACAGTGGCCATGCGGAGCCTTTGTCCTCTGAGTCAGAAACCAGAGGGCTGCTGTGTGGGCCGGGTGGGAAGACGTCAGGCTCTTGGTCCCGTTCCCGGGCGCATCAGCCATGTGGGCACCTCCCAGGCCTCTGTCCTTGAGGGAAGCTTTGGCCCAGGGTGGGAGAGTCCCCACCTCGGTGGATGGTTCCCATGGCCTTGTCCGTGTGACTCTGGCCTAGGGCTGGTTCTCCCTGACATCATCACCCCAGGGCCATGAATGCTCCCACCCCAGTTACCCCAGTTCTCGAGGGTATCCGGCTGACGGGCTGGCTCTGTCTGGTCCCAGGGTTGCCGTGGCGTCTGTGACCTGTTGTGCTCTCGGCATCTGCTTGTGCCTTAGCCTTCGTGGTGACCCCCTGGCTCTCTGAGGAAGACGCGTCTCCCGCACGAACAGCAGGAGCCTCAGACGTGGAGGGCTTGGGGGTCCTGCCCAGGCTCTGCCCCACGCTGGGGCTGCAGGGAGGGCAGGGAGAGGCGTCTGCGTTGCAGGCTGGGAGTGAGGTGGCGGCGGCTTGGTGAACACTGCGGCCTCTGGCCACCCTGGGACCGGGACTGCGAGCCTGTCCCTCTCCTCTTCAGGAAACCAGGGCCTCTCAGGGGGGTGGGGTGCCATAGGCCTCAGGGAACCCGCACACGTCCTCAGGGCTGGAGCTCAGAGGCCACCACGCCCAGAACACGTGAGGACACAGACCCAAAACAGCGGTCCCCCTGTCTCCAAGGGACCCACTGTGGTGTTTGCCGTGGGAAACCCTGTGCCACGTCTGACGTGCAGGCTTGCTTTGGGGAATGCAAGGACTTACGGGACCCTCCTTCCATGGGTCCCCTCTGTGACTGTCTCATTCCATCACCCATTGGGTTCCAGAGCGGCCGCAGCGCAGACCCTTTCTGGGTCCCCGACGTCCTGGCCTGTGCCCAGTGGGAGTCGGCCTGAGACTCTCCGTGGCAGGGTGGGGCGCAGACCCTTGCCCACCACCACAAGGACCCTGTTAGAGACGGTCCCTGGGTTAGCGAGCATTTCGCGGCCTGACCGGGACCTCGGCTTGTGTACCTGGTGGGGCAGGTGGGAGGTGACCCGGCTCCTGCGTTTCCGTTGGTGTCTTGCTCTTATTTCCAAATCCTGCTTCCTGAGCTGCGTCGTCTGTGAGACGGGTGTCTGTGCTGTGGCCACTCCTGGTGACCCGGAGCCAGGGAGCCAGGGACTAAAAGACCACAGGGCAAGTGGCCCGCAGCACCTGGCTATCGGGCTGGCTCCCTGTGAAGCCACCGGTCCTTCTTGGGCTCGAGCGCACGAGCTGGCTGATAGGCGCTGTACGTGAGCCTCGGAGAGGGCTGGCCACTGCTGTGGCAGCCACGTTACAAGTGTCTGCGTCCTGGCAGAACGGTGGCCCCATCCGCAACCCGTGAATGTGAACGACCTTATTTGGGAAAAGGTCATCCTGGATCAGGGTGGGCCCCAGGTCCAGTGTCTGGGTCCTCAGAGGGGCGGGGACACAGCCGAGGCCTCTGTAGACCTCTGTCCTCGGCGGTGGGCGGGGCCCGCGCGGCTGCCTGCCCCTCTCAGGGGACATGTTCCTCCTGCATCGGACAGCTCCTTGGTGCATTCAGCTGTCGCAGTGAAAAGCCTTCACCCCGACATTTTGTGTGTGACAGTATTTTGGTCCAGGAACATTCCAGAACTTGCTCCACTCTCTAACCCCGCATTCCTTTCTGTGTGGCTTTGCCAGGTGAAGCGTCCAATCTGGATCCCAAGTTGTCATTTGAAGGCACCAACCTGGACGTGGGGAACATCGTGTTGGCGTTATACAGTGGCCTCTTTGCCTATGGAGGGTGGTACGTCCTGGAACGTCTGCGTCC
Organism: Avahi laniger; assembly: GCA_963575035.1. Taxonomy (NCBI): domain Eukaryota; kingdom Metazoa; phylum Chordata; class Mammalia; order Primates; family Indriidae; genus Avahi; species Avahi laniger. Next base: position 66,601 of record CAUYSK010052586.1, read on the forward strand.
TTTGGCCTGGGGACACACGGGCCCCAAAGCATCCAGAATCTAGCCATCCAGGGCAGTCGCAGAGAGCGCATGGCATAGGGTGACAGGAGACTTTCTTGGGAAGCCACTCGGGGCCACATGCATCCCAGGAAACAGGGAAAGGACGTCCAGCACCCGTGGGCGCGTTTCCCAGCCTGCGTCCTGGCCATGCACATGCACGGGAGCCTAGCTTGGCAGGAGGGACGTGGCTGGGCCTCCCCCATGTCCCAGCCTGGCCCTACTCCTAGGCCAGCTGGACAGGGACATGAGCATCGCTACCGTGTGACACGTGGGCAGGGAAGGTGCTAGAAGGCAGGTGAGGGTGGACCGGGGCGCGCCCTGGAGCAGGGGCGGCAGGCGCTGAACTGGTGTGTCCACGTCTGCTGGAGTCTGGCTGCGCAGACCGTCTGTGAGGGCCACCCTTGGAGTCTCCCCCATGACTTCTGGCCCCGGGCATCTGGAAACCAGACACCACCCTCGGCGCTGCCAGGGACGTTCGACCTGCACGTGGAGCAACTCTGCTGGGGCTGGGCCCTTCTGTGCCTGTGGAAGGCAGAGCGGAGTGGGGCAGGCGACCCCCGCCTGGGATGGGGACAGTCACCATCCCAGGAGACCGACAGGGAGGGTCCTCAGGACACGCAGAGGGGTCTCATCCCCCTACCCAGTGCAGCCAGGAGGGGTTTCCCTGTGGGATTCTGTATTCTTTTCCTAATGATTTCCTGTGGTCTAATGAGGAACGTGTAATTAAACTCTGTTCTCTGAATTCTAGGAACTACTTGAATTTTGTCACAGAGGAGATGATCAACCCCTACAGGTGCGTGCACAGGCAGGTGGAGGCATCTCTGCGTTATTCTGACCTGACAGCAAAGGGGCCACGTCCCACCCAGACCTGGTGGGCTCAGCCCGGCCTCGCGATAGAGCCGAGATGTGGGGGCTGCAGGGTCAGCATGACATGGGCAGCTGGCTTCTGTCTGGCCGTGTGACCTTGACCTTGAAGAAGACTTCCCCGAGGGTGGGCGGCAGGTATCCCCAAGGCCCCCGTGCCACCGTCAGCTGCTCCCAGTACGCGAGGGTGGGCCTGTACCCCCTCCCGGGACAGCGTGTGTCCGAGTGTTCGAGGTCCTGCAGGCTGGGGTGGCCGGGGAGGAGCCGCCGTGCTCTCCAGCCTGGCTCCGGATGTGCGGCTGTGGCCGAGCTGTGTGGGCTCAGACCGGCAGCCTTGGCCCTCCTGAGCCCTCGGGTCACCCAGAGGAGTCCCCGTTTCTCAAGCAGGGAAGCTAAGGCCAGTGGCAAGTCACCACCTGGGTGGCACAGCTCCCAGAGCAGCCCTGCCGGTGCGGGTGGCTTCCCTGATGTTAGCGGCTTTCCCCGCAGCCTGCGCAGTCAGGAGCTGCCGTGGCCATGCAGGGCGCCTGGCTCCTGTGTGGCCTCAGCCGGCGGCATCTTCCTATGCTTCCCCCCGACCCCCCAGGAACCTGCCGCTGGCCATCATCATCTCCCTGCCCATCGTGACGCTGGTGTACGTGCTGACGAACCTGGCCTACTTCACCACGCTGTCCACCGAGCAGATGCTGACGTCGGAGGCCGTGGCCGTGGTGAGACGCAGCCCGCTGCTCTTAGGCCTCCCGCCCGCAGGGGCTGAGCAGTCGCCATCGGGCTCCGCTAGAGGGGACCGCAGCGGCTTTGCCAAGCTGCCGGAAGCATGGGGTGTCCTCCACCTCCGCTGGTCGTAGAGTCACGGGGGGGTGCTTTAGAAACCCCGGTGCCCGGCCACAGGCTACACCAGTGGCAAGTCGGCAAATCCAGGTGGTCCCCGGCTCCAGTCATTTTTAAATCTGAGTGCAGAAGGACTGGAGTCCGTGACGGCCATGTGAGTTAGGAGGAACTGCTCCCGCCAGCTGGGCCGGCGAGCAGGGTGGGGGGGGTCAGGGCGGTGTCCTCAGGCAGCACAACCGGGCCAGCCCCCCTGCACAGCTCCCAGGTCAGGTGAGAGCCAGGGAGTCGGCGCTGCGGCCTGTTTCGTATTTGACAACATTGGCTAAGAGCCCGCTGCTTGCAAAGCATCCTGCTAGACCCAGTGGAGGACCAAAGTGAGGACAGCAGGACCCCCACCTGCGGATGTGGGCGCACTGGGCATAGCAAAGGCAGCGGTTCCTGTCAGGTGTCCCAGAGGAGGGAGATCAGATCAGGACCGGCAAAGCCTGCTGCGACACCCTGTCCCTGGGACGTGCCCCCCAAAGCCGTAGTCCAGCCCCCAAGACCACTGCACAAGTAGCAGCCTCCAGGCGGGTGGGGAAGGGCCCAGCGTCAGCGTGAGCCTGACTACGCTGCAGGTAGGGAGGTCACGGGCTGAGCTGCTTAAGTGGCCAAAAGTAGGGTCCCCGTCTGGCCCTGCCTCGGGCCCACTGGCTGTGTCTGTGCAGGACTTCGGGAACTACCACCTGGGGGTCATGTCCTGGATCATCCCCGTCTTCGTGGGCTTGTCCTGCTTCGGCTCAGTCAACGGGTCCCTGTTCACGTCCTCCAGGTGAGCATGCCCAGGTCGCGTGCCAGCGTGTACTTAGAAAGTTTGTGTCTGTGATGATGAATTATGTACAGTTAAAAAGTTCTCATCATGCAGCAATAAAGGAAGCCTGAGCTTCACGCTCGCCTGCCCAGAGGAGACTCAGGGCTCTGCGTCCTGGTCTCACGGCCACCTGGGCTGGAGCTAGCGGTGGCTCCCAAGACGCCTTGTTGCCTGCCGAGTCGGTCAGGGACACCGGGATCAGGCCCTGCCGCCCACTCTGCCTGAGTGCCACGATACGGCACCTGCCGTGCGGGCCAGGCTGACCACTCACTCTGCCCGCAGGCTGTTCTTCGTGGGGTCCAGGGAGGGCCACCTGCCCTCCGTCCTGTCCATGATCCACCCGCACCTCCTGACGCCCGTGCCGTCCCTCGTGTTCACGGTAAGCTGCGGCTCGGCCCCCGCCCTGGGCGCAGGGACTGTCCGCGGGGGCTCCCCGGAGGGAAGTGCGGCGTTAGTCTGCACACCGCGCCCCCAGCAGCTCCGCCTGGAGCGTGGCCTGGGCAGCAGCACAGAGGTGCCCACCCGCGTGGAGTGACGGTGCCAGAGGCGCAGATGAGCCCACAGGAGCGTGGCCTGGTGTCTGGTGTCGTGCACTGCACCACGTGCCCCGCTGACACCACAGTGCGCCAGAGAGTTCTTTGGTTTTTAATTCTTAAAATGATACGTAGTTGTATCAGACAATTAAAATAGGCCAGGAATGGTGTGAAGCAAGAACCCCCCCCCCAGGGAGCTGCCTCATCTGCTGCGCACCCCTCAGGCTTCGGCCGGGCCCTGGCAGGTACAGCTTGTGGTGTCTGTTTAACGCAGTGACATCTCACGTGGCACTGCGGTGCGTGCAGTTCAGGTTGCTCACCGTCCCCGCAGCGGGGCCCCCCCATCCTTAAACTCAGATGCTGCCGTCCGGACCTGGGATGCGGCCCAGAGCGGTTTGAAACCAGGCAGGCAAGAGCGGCCAGCCAGACGGTCCCCGGGGTCGGGGTGGCCGCCATCGTCCCGCAGAGCAGCCGCAGGCCCCCGGGGCTCAGCCAGACCTGTCTCTTCCAGTGCGTCATGACGCTGCTCTACGCCTTCTCCAAGGACATCTTCTCCGTCATCAACTTCTTCAGCTTCTTCAACTGGCTGTGTGTGGCCCTGGCCATCATCGGCATGATGTGGCTGCGCTACCGGAAGCCAGAGCTCGAGCGGCCCATCAAGGTGAGGCTGCGCCCTGTGCGCGGATGGCAGGGCCAGAGGGGCCCTGGGTAGGGAGCTGGCGACCCGGCACGGCCTCTCGGTCCTGCCCGCGCGTGTGCCTCGGCCACGCCACGCCCCAGCCCGCGCCTTCCCGGGCAAACCAGGGCCTGGGCTGCCCTGCCCTGAGCACTAGCGTGTGACGTGCTCCGCGTGGGCATGGCGGGGTCAGTCCAGCCGGCGACTGTTGGCCGTGGGCCTGCCAAGTGCCAAGGATGGCTCCGGGCACCGAGGTCATCCAAGGATGACAGGCCCGAACACGGTCCTGCCCGTGTAGCAAGAGGAGGCAGGGCAAACACAGGAGGGGACGGGGCCTGCCTGGCACAGCGCTGGGAGGGCAGAGGGGGCAGGGGAGAGGCGGGCACGTTCCAGTGCCGGGCAGGAGCTGGTCTTCCGGTGCGTGGGGCCAGGGCTGGCCTCACCCTAAATGAAATGGAGGGGTTGAGGAGCGCTGGGTGCAGATCGGGGCTGGGCCAAGGTGGGCTTTCCCCTCTCTCGGTGGCTCTGCCCCGGGGGCAGCCGCTGTCAGCTGGTTCCTCTGAGGAGGGCCCGCCCGACGAAGGCCACACTCCTGCTGGGGGCCTTGTAAGCCCCGCAGCCTTGGCCCCCGACTCCCGCGTCGAGGAGTGAGAGAGCAGAGCCCCTCAGTGGCCACTGGCCCAGGACCGAGGAAAGGGCCGAGAGGGAACAGGGCGGCGCTGTGCCCAGGACCACCTTGCTCTCTGCGTGCTCTCAAAGCCTGGGCCTGGGCTGCGTGTGCTTTAAAACACGGTCTGCGAGCCCCAGACTACAGCCCCGAGAGCAGGCGTGGTGGGGTTGGCCAGGAAGGGCATCCCACCCTCACGGGGGCCAGCTTGTGCCCCCCTGGCCATGAGGACCTCAGATGGGAGGCGCGGAGAGGAGGCAGCCACCCCGCCAGGTCCCTGGCGGCCCCTGCATGGCATCTGCCGCGTGTGCAGGTGAACCTGGCCCTGCCCGTGTTCTTCACCCTGGCCTGCCTGTTCCTGATTGCCGTCTCCTTCTGGAAGACCCCCGTGGAGTGTGGCATCGGCTTCATCATCATTCTCAGCGGGCTGCCCGTCTACTTCATCGGAGTCTGGTGGAAAAACAAGCCCAAGTGGCTCCTACAGGGCATCTGTGAGTGTCTCCCCCGCCCAGGGCCGGGCGGGCGCAGACGGGAGGGTCGTGCCCCTGGGGCCCGGGCAGCAACCCTGGCCAACCCACCCGCAGGGCTGAGTGTGTCGTGCTGGGTGCAGGATCGCACTGCACCGCAGAGGGTTCGGTCACTGCGGTGTGTCTGGCAGTGACGTGGGCCCACGTGTTCCAGGGATAAGCCACTCAGCTCCGACCAGCTAATCTCTCAGCACAAGGGATTCGGAAAACCTGCTTGCTTTTGCCAAGTACTGGAACCCACCTTCTGTGGCGCCCTGTGAAGTGGCAGCCCCAGGGCTGGTTTGCACACGAAGTCCAGTCCCCTGTTCTCACCCACTGAAACTGTGGCCAGGCTCCTAGAAAAAGGTGTAGGTGCCTACGGGCCCACACCCTGACCACCACCGCTGGGTGGCCTTTAAAATTCCCAGGGTGAAGCCAGGCATGGTGGCTCAGGTTTGTAATCCCAGCACATTGTGAGGCCAAGGCAGGAGGATCGTTTGAGACCAGCCTGGGCAACATAGTGAGACTCCGTCTCTACAAAAATAAAAAATTAGCCAGATTTGCTGGCTCAGGCCTGCAGTCCCAGCTACTGGGGAGGCTGAGGCAGGAGGATCACTTGAGCCTAGGGGTTCGAGGCTGCAGTGAGCTAGGCTAACACCACTGCACTCTAGCCGGGGCAACAGAGTGAGACCCTGTCTCAGAAAACGGATGAATAGACAGAATTCCTAGGATGGCCAGGAGATGCCCCGCCCCAGACTCCAGCCCCTGCTGGTGACTGGGACGTTGCTTGTCATCCAGGTAGCACAGTCCGCCTCCAGCCAGGCTGTAGGATCCCTGTTACTGTCAGATTTCCTCCCTGCGGCGATTTCTTTGTAGAAAGTCCAAAGTGTGACGTGTCTGACGCCCTGGCTGACGGCGGCCAATTCCGCTCAGCTCCCCCCGCCCAGTCTGTGGGCAGCACGGTTGTCGTGGGTGACAGGTGTGGTCGCCGCCTGCCAAGTCCTAAGCTCAGGTGGTGGCCCGGTGTGGCCCCAAGGGAAGGGCCTATCATCACCCAGGTGCCTGGGGGTGTGGGTGCTCCATGGGCCTGGCTCACCACGGCCACAGGGTTCTGAACAACTGAGGGGTGGACCCGGCACCTGCCCTTGGCCACAGCGGGTCGCAGCACTTCTATGCACCTGGCCAGGGCTGCGGAGCCTGCTGCCAGCGGGGAGGCTCTGGGTACCCAGTGTCCATGTGCACAAACCAGGAGGTTTCTGGGTTCTCTTACAACTTGGGGGGTGCAGGGTTGCTGGGCTTGGTGCGAGCGGGGCCGCCTCACTTCCAAGAAGGGGACGGCCTGCCCGGCGCCCTGGCCGACTCGACTCTCCTCTCTCCCGGCAGTTTCCATGACTGTCCTTTGCCAGAAGCTCATGCAGGTGGTCCCACAGGAGACATAAGCAGAGCCGAGGAGCTGCCGGAAAGGAAATGCACAGAGATTATTTTACAGCAGCTCACCCCTCAGAAAGCAACTCCAGTTCCCCGTCGTCCACACGGCTCAGCCGGGCACCTCCAGCCGCCTGGCCCCTCGCTGTGCCCCCGCAGGCGGGCAGCCAAGTGAAAACTGGTACGAATCTGGTCCCGGATTGCGCACTCCTCGCCGCCTCCCGGAACGAGCGTGAGCTGTGAACTACGCAGCGGCCAGCGTCCCCCGACGACGGGCCGTCGTGCTGGGCCCTCTCCCTTCCCGCCTTGGTTTATTTGTATTTTTTTTAACTTAAATTTTGGGCCAATGCCACCAAGATGATTATTTTTTCAAGAAACAGGGCTGGGTGCAGTGGGAGGAAACAGTCTTCCGCTGACAGCGCCCGCAGCACGACGTGCCTGGGAGGGACAGGGTCGCCCGAGCAGACAGAACTACTGAGACCCGCCCTGCCGTCCTGCCCTCGGCCCTGCACTGATGTGGACGGCTGGCCCCGGGCCTGTGCTCGGCTTTCTTGTCTTTTTATTGTTGTAAATGTAGCGACGTTTGTGACAACTAACCCTGTGGGCTTACGTCTCTTTGCCTTAAAGACCTGCGGTGGGTCCCTCCCCGCCAGCCCCAGCAGAGAAAGGAGTTTGGCCACACGGCCGCCATGCCCATCCTGGCGTCGACCGCAGCACACTCTGCCGGCCAGGAGGTGCTCAGACAGGCCCGGGTCCCACCCGAGACACTGTCCTGAGCAAAGGCCCAGACCACAGTGGCTTCTCCACGGGGACATGCTCACCTGCTCCTGCGGATGGGTACAGGACCCCCTTCCAGGCCGCGTCTGTCAGGTGTGGTGGAGTTGCTGCGGGTCGCCCTGCAGGGCTGGACCCTGCTCCTGGGGTCCCTTTCACGCTGGGGCTGGGACACCGGAGGTCACACGCCAACACGTGGCTCTCCCGGCGTCAGGGCTGGGACTCCGTCCTTGCCAGGCTGGCAGGAGGCTCAGTCTGTGATCTTCGGTGCTGGGTCCCCCACCCGGCCTGGAGGCCCCGCTTCAGAAAGCAGGGACCACTCGGGGCTGTGTCCTGTCACGCTGAGTCAGGCCAGCTTGCGGGCGTCCCCGAGACCCTACCTGCCCATCACCAGCCCTCAGGGAGCCCCTGGGGAGGGCAGGTGGGACCCGTGCAGGGCCTGTCCTAGAAGAGTCCGCTCTTCCTCGCACGCTGTCGTGGCGCAGTCCCGGGTCCTGTTTGTAGGTTTTCGTTTTCTCTAAAGCACATCCTGGCGTAACGAGCGTCGCGTTGAGTCATTTTGCTTTTGTGTTGTCTAACGTTTTACTAATTTAAGAGGATGCTGTTGGCACTGTGTTTATTTATTCCCAGTGGTCAGTGTTCAGCCTCGCTGTTGTTGTGGCACAGGCTGCCCCTGTGTCCCCTCCGCTCCCAGCCACACCGGGGCCATCCACTGTGACGCCGGCCGACCAGGCTGGGACACCTTCCGCCGAGGAAATGACGCATGTGGCTGGAGCATCTTTTTTTACTCTTGCGTTACTGGCTAACCTGTTACACTAGGCTGGTTCAGGTGGGAAGTTCGGGGTTTTTTTTGTGGGTTTGTTTTTGGTGGAGTTTTTGTGTTTTTAAAGAAAAACAATCAGAATCATAAGTACTGCTGATGTTCTGTGTTCTTCTGCGCCAAATTCTGGGTGTAGAAAAGGTTGCCCCCTTCATTCCTTCCTGTAGGCGTGCATTCATTCATTCGTTGACCACATGGCCCGCCAGGGGCACAGCGGGAGGGGACTGGGCCGGGAGGGTGAACAGAGCGAGTTCCCTGGGCCAGCCCAGGCTCAGGAGGGGTCCAAGTTCAGGGCCTCGGGAAGGAGAAACCAAACCAGCACTTGGTCACCTGGCATTTTGCAGTTGATCCGTGGGGGTGAAGCGGTTTGGGGGTCTTTGGCGTCTGGGGCTCTGGCCTTGTCCTGGGTCGACCCTTGCTGACCTGCAGGTGGTAAGGTGTGGAAGGAGGTGGGAAGAGACAGGACCCCTACTCTGTACTGTCCTGGGTCGACCCCAGCCCGGGCAGCTCCTTCCACCTCTGCTGACGTAAAAGGGTTTTGACACCGGGGAGGCCATCCCCAGAGCAAGCCGAATGAGCTATGGGTCCCACCGCTGCGCCCAGAGCAGCGGCCTGATCCTGCTCCTCCTGAAGGGGGTTGGGGGGGAGAATATCCCCTCCTGAGAGGGTGGGGGTGCCAGGGACGAGGCAGCTGCCTGCAGAGCAGCAGGTGGGGTGGGTGAGCTTCTGCTATCCCTAGAATCTCTGCGTCCACCTGTGCCACCTCCGTCCCGGTGTCCCATCCTTTGGGGCCAGGCCGACATGTGGCCTCCATGTCTTGACGTGCAATTCTGCGTGCGATGCACCCCTGCCTTCAAAACCCCAGCGTGTGAGCCACGGCGGAGTCGGTCCGAAGCACGCGCTGGGCACCCTGCAACAGCCGCCTCTGCCACCGCAGCTCTTGGCTTCACTGTGCTGGGCAGCGGACCCCAGTGTGGTTCAGTGATGTCACACCTCAGACAGGAGGAAGCCACCCCTCAGCCCCTTAGCCGTAGAATCAGCCAAAACCAGCCTAGGCATGGGGTGTTGCAGGCTGTGGGGATGGGGGCCGAGGAGGCGAGCTGGGGTCCCAGCCAGGGTGGGGCGGGGGCTGACATCTGGGCCGAGTGGGACGATGCAGTTCTACCCACGGCCCCCGTCTCCCTGCCCAGGGCAGGATCCCCTTCCAGTGCCTTAAACACAGGACGCCTCTTTGGCCTCTGAAGTTTGCAAATCCTTGATCTTGCTCAGAAACCCCTGCAGAGATGGCGAGGGCGGGGAGGGGCCCTCGCCGGTGCTGGGAGCAGAGACGGAGCAGTAGCTGGAGGTGTCGTCTCCAGGCCCAACACGGGCTCAAGGCCACATTCAGCCACACACAGCCTGCCCCTGCCCCTGCCCCTTTGGTGACCTGGGCAGGGAGTGCGAGGTGTCCTCAGAGCACTAGCACCTGAGGGTCCCCACAGCCCCTGGGTCTGAGTTCCTGGACGCGTCACGTGGCCCCCTGGTCAAGCTCTCCGAGGCTTGACCTTGCTGGTCCTGAAAGTGAACTGACCCCGCCACCGCCGGACGAGGTGATGTGTGTCCCCGCATCTCGGGGAAGAAACAGCGCCCAGAGGTTCCTGCACCTGCCCAGGGGCACCCAGGGGAGGCAGGGTCAGTCCGTTTGCAGTGGACGCAAAAGGGTGGGGAGAGTGCAGTGCGGGTCCCAAACCTGCACCCGAGGACCTGCGCACCTGGACGGCGCCTGCTCCCGCCCCCCGCCCAATGTAACTGGCCGCCCCTTCCGCTCGCCGGCCCGCCTGGCCTCTGTCCCAGTGCAGCACGTCCAGGCCACCTGTCCCGTCTCCAGAGAAAACGCAAATGCTCACCCAAAGCCTCAGTTGTGCTCTGTCCAAGCCTTTGCTGTCTTGCCAGAAACTTCTCCCAAATTCCTGTCTCTCAGGCAAGTGTGGCCGCACCAAATGGGCCCCGTGCAGGCCTGTTCTCGACTCGGGGTCCAGTTCCAACAAGACCCGGTTCTCTCCCTTGTAGCCAAAGGGTGACTAAATTCTGCAAGTAGCAACTTAACTGCGTGATTAAAGTCAACCGCTTGAAACACACGCAGCGCCTGGGTAAACAGATCCTCCTCAAAACCAGTCTCTGCCGGTTCCATTTCAGATTAAATGCTCTCTGGGTCAAAGAGGGTGATGGAAAGTTCCAGAGGTTCCCTCTGCCTTGCTGACCTCTGCAAAGGCTGTCTGGGGAATGGCACGTGGTCACAGGCCTCATTCCCGGGGGAGAGCTCTTGCCCCTCACGACAAGACCCAAAGCCAAGCCAAGGCCCTGGTGCCTGGACGGGTCCCCGTGGCGCCCTCCCGAGCTCTGACGCAGCCTGGGCTGCCCCAAGGCCACCCTCGTCCCTGCAGGAGCCCGGCTAATCCCCCTGCCATCCCATGAACTTCTCAGAGAATCCCTTAATCCCTCACGACTCCGGGCGAGCTGGGAGAGGCGTGGGCAGGCCTGCCACACCGGGCTTGGGCCAGACTCCCTCCCGCGGGGCTGCACCGAGAGGCGCTCACCCGACGGATTTCACCACATTCCTGGGTTGCACAACTGAGGAGCGATTTCACTCGCTAATGACCGTTTCCAACCCTTCCAAGGGCAACGCTTTGTCTTGGGCGGGCGCGAGGGGAGCGGGAAGGCGCCCTGGGTGCCCCTCCCGGGGAGCTGCTGGGAGTTTTCTCCAAGCTTCTGCCGCCCGTGAGGCAGCGGCGCCTGGTTCTCAGAGAGACCGAGGCCTGTCGTCTTGGTTGACGCTGCTCCTGCTTTATTTCTAAGCTCAGCTCAGTCCCTTGAGTTGGGCTGAGAATTCTACAGGAAGAAACTGTCAAATGAAAAACAAACCCAGACTTAGGCAGGAGAGCTCAGTCCTAACCGCAGCGGGGGCACGCTCGCTCTGACCTCAGGGTCTCCTCGAGGGTCGGGCAGAGGCGTTTCCCTTACGGGGGAGTGAACAGGCTGGAAAGAGCCGCTGGGGCGTGGCGTGGAGGGGCCCCAAGGGGACTGCGGACAGAGCGGTGTCCCTGGGCCCAGCAGGCAGAGGGGGCCAAGTTCAGGGCCCGGGAAGGAGAGAAGCGTCACCAGCGTTTGGTCAACGAGCATTTTATTGGGATTGGTCCGTGGGGGCGAAGCGGTTCGGGGATCGTTGGTGAAGCCAAGGAAGGGGGTTCGGGGGTCTGGCCTTGTCCTGGGTCGACCCTGGGGTGGGGCGGGGGGTGTCCTTGAGTCGCACCCACGTCACAGGGGGAGTGGGGCTGTTTCTGGAACACGAGGGTGGGCGTTTCCCAACTTCTGCCGTCCTCCAGGAGCGCTGGTCTCGTAGAGAGGGATGTTATCGCGATGTTGCCGCCATGAAGCTGGCGCTGCCTGCCCAGCTGCCCGTGGGTGCTCTGCCCCCTCTCGGACTACCCACGGTCCCTGGGACAGTGACGTGGAGACGCTGCGCATGGCTTCGCTGTCATTTTCCCTTACTGAGCACCTGCCGGTTACGGACGCTGTGGCTACAGTGAGCGCCATGACCCCCAGCAGTCACCCCACGCGCACTCTTCGGCGGGGATCGCGATGGACACACACGCCCTCTGGAGGGAGGCGGGTATGGCGGTCCCTTGACCTCACCTTCTGGGTGTCGGAAACCGTCAGCGAGTCAGAAGGAGCCGGGTACAGAAACCCGACTCTTCCCGCAGTGGAATAGGCAGCCATGACGACAGAACGAGGTGACCAATGTTCTCAAACTGTGGCAAGGGTTGCACGACACGGAACATTCCAGAAGCCACGGCATCATGCAGTGGGGGTGCCAGGCCTCAGGCACGTTTGCTGTGGAGCAGGAACGGGTGCAGAGTGGTGCCCGGCACTGCCGCCGCCTTATAAAGGAGAAGAATGTGGATTGTACGTCCCTGTCCACACATGGACCGTCTCTGGGAGTCACACGGGTACAGACGACCTCAGGAACAACCAGGTAGGTGACGCTGAGTGCCTGGGCACAGGGCAGGAAAATGCATTTCACCTGCGTCGTTTTGTTCCTTTTGAAGTTTGAGTCTCATGCAATTCACCTGTTCCCCAGAACAAAGCTTTGTAAATGTGGTTTAAAACGTCCACAGGCTCTCTGGGGGGGCTGGGCTGCCCGCGCTTTGATCTAAGTGGGCTCAGGTGGAGCTTCCTGGGCTGGGCAGAGTCTCACGCTCAGCACTGCGTAGTCGTCCCCTGAGGCCTGGCCTGTGTCTGGATCTCACCGTGCAGCCTCCACTTGCCCTGCAGACCCCGGGACCCCACCCAGGGGACGTCTCTTCCTCCCCAGCTTGGGTGTCTGACTTTGACCCTGGACTCCTGGCTCCACGCAAGCTGGGGGACCTGTGCAGCCGGGGGCAGGAGGGAAGAAGGGCTCCCCCGGCCCGGGGTGTGCAGGTCGCTCCTGTCCCTGCAGGCCCTGGTAGGCAGGAACCGTCAGGGCAGCATTTCCGGCACGCGATGTCCCGGAGTTACTTGCTCTGACCGTTCTGCCTGCTGAGGGTTCGAGGCTCTGGCACAAACCACAGAGCACTTGGGGACCAGGCACCTGTGAGACCCCCAAGGAGCCCGTACTCCTCATGCTCACTGACCCTCTGCGCTGCCCAGCGGGTGGGGTGCAGGGACCTCTCCTGGCCCCGCGACTGCCCCAGGAGCGGCTCCGGCAGACCCCTCCGCCTCCTTGCTGAGGGCCGCGGGCTCTCTGCCCCAGGGGACTTGTCCTGAGGCTCCTACGCACCAGGGTTAACCTGCCTGAGACGTGGCACTGGCTGCAGTGGGCGAGTCACCCAGTGGCTACACCAAGGTCATCAAGGCCCAGGGCTCTGCGTTATAGACGAGGAACTGAGACAGAGAGAGGAGGGGGAGACACTCAGTATGGGGCGACAGTATCCCAGCGGGGGATGAAAGAAGAAAGGCGAGTGCTGACTCCTATTAGGGTTTTGCCTTTTGTGTCAAAGAGGATGATCTCCTCGTGTGAACTGATTGTTCGTTTTGAACAGGTAGCGTATGCAAATGACACGGAATCCCAAAGGCTCAAGGGACTGTCACTGACCAGCAGGCTTAGTCGGGTCCTCGCGGAGGACAGTGGGGACAGGACCAGAATGAGCTCGAGGCCCTGGGCGCGGGCCGGGCGCAGATGCAGAGGATGCGGCAGACGTGTGGGTTCGGTGTCGAGAAGGCGTCTGATGAGGTTTCCGGGACCCTGGCCCAGGGTACAGGAGGACCCGCCGGGGTGGGACTGTCAGGTTGGCTCTGGGGCCGTGGAACTGGCACCCCCGGAGCAGCTCCTGTGTGACTTGTCATACGCCTGTGGGCGCGTAGCACGGGACCAGGGGTTTCTGTCCTGGGCCCGCTGGGTCCCCACATCCGTCCCTGACGGGGGTGAGTACGCGGAAGGCGCCACGCTGGGGGCCGACTGCTCTTGAGACAAAGACCCAGGGGATGCAGAGACGAGGGGGAGCCAGGCCACTGCTGGGCTGGGGCTGGCCCAGAACAAAGCCCAAGTCCCACGCGGGCCACGTGCCGTTAGGCTGCTGCAGGGCCCTTTGCAAGCTGGGATTCCCGGAGGCGGAAGGGAGAGGCCGTGGGTGAGACTCCAGGCCTGGGGCCCAGGAAACGCTCTGGCCCCGTGACTTTCACCGCGCTGGCTCCTGTCCTGCTGATTCCCATCTTGGCAGACATCCGACACCGCCCCGGGTCACAGGCAGAGACACTGTGACAGAAGTATAGTCTCCTCCCAGCCGCAGGCCCCGACAGGCCGAGCCGGCCTGGGTTTCCTGCGGCCAACAGTCTCCTCCGGAGCCATCTGTTCTCCCCCCGAGTTTCCCCAGCCCACGCACCCCTGCTTGCCGCCGGCGCGCGCTCTGGGGGCTCCAACAACTAACAACCCCTGATGGGTCCACCGGCCCTCGGCCGGCTGCCCTGGGACAAGTGTGGGGGCTCTACAACCAGTGGACATGTGGCGGCTTCCCCGAGGAGGCTGGAGCACCCAGGTGCCATTGGTGCCCAAGGGCCGGGGACGGAGGAAACCCACAAGTTCGCCTTCGAGCTACTGAAAGATGTTTCAATGTTCCCTGTGAAAGATGTGAGGATAATGGGATGTTCGACGTGCCGGCGGGCACGCCCAGTACCACGGTGCTTGTGAACAGCCTCTTTATTGGCACGGGGCCTTGGACACCTCTCGACCCAGGAAGCCAGGCCCTCGGCACCGCGGATGCAGCTGCTCGCGGGAACATTCAGACAGTGACGCCGTCGTGAACCCATCATATCCGTGGAAGGGAGTCTGGGGGGTGGAACTCGTCCCCGTGGGCACCGGGCCGTCCAGGGACCGGCTCTGGCAGACGGATGCTGGCCACCGAAAGTCGCGTCCTTGAAGGTCGCGTTCAGGGTGGTCCTACGTGACCCACCCTGTCGCCCCAAGACCACCCTAAGAGGCTTGTTTTGCTCTCATTGAGGGAAACACGCAGGTCCCCAAGTTCTCCGCAGCAGGATCCCGCAGCTGCCCTGACAAACAGTCACACGCCGGAGGCCCAGCAGCAGACTCTTACCCTCCCTTGGTCTGGAGGCCGGAGATCCGAAATCAAGGTGTCTCAGGGCCGCGTCCCTCCTGCCTCATCCAGCTCCTGGGGGCTCTGGGCGCTCCTTGGCAAGTGGCCACGTCACCCCAACCTCTGCCTCCGTCTCCACGTGTCTGTCTGTCTGTCTGTCTCCTCTTCTCACCTCCCACGAGGACGTGCTCGCTGGATTTAGGGCCCACACAGATCCCTCTTTCCAGATAAGGCTACGTTCGAGGTTCCGGGTGGACGTGAATATTTGGGGGGGGGCAGCTCCATCTCGGCCACTGTGGACTCCAGGAGACTCTACCAGCATCATCTTCCCCTCCCCCAGAGGGAACATTCCAGTCCTGGTCCGCACAGAAATCCCCGGCTACTGGAGAAATGTCCGCCCCAGGACGGCCAGGCCACCCAGATTGGAGCCGACCGCAGCGCAAGTGTGTTGGGCAGGGGTGGGCCTGGGACGGTCCGGAACTTGGCGCGACCCCATCTGGGCCAAAGTTCCTTAGATTTGGGAGCTGCAGCGCCTCCTCTGCAGATAGCACCTGAGGTGGAACCTTGCACCCCAGTGAGCGTCCAGGCGTGCTGTGCCCCTCACACCCCTGCCCCCTGTCACACTTAAACCCCCAAAGACACAGGGTCCCCGTGGTCTCTCCTGACTCTGGCCTCCGCCCTTCCCCTCTCCCCCGAGCTCCAGGTCCGCGGCTGCCCAGTCCGTGGGTGTGTCCAGCAGGCACCTCAGCACAGGCTCGGCCTGGGACCCTGCCCCGCCCGCCTCGCCCCTACCGGGCAGCCTCTCAGCCCTGTCGTGGGCTCGGCGGGGCTTTCCCATCTGTGCGTTCTAGTCCCGGCATGTCCGGCTCTTCCCTTTCAGCTCAGGGCCAACGCATCTTGTCTGGGTATTACTTGTCTCTGGAGTCGCACCAGCGTCCAGATTCTGACAAGGAAGGGACCGTCCCTGCCTGTTTTCTAATTGGCACCAAGCACTAGAGCTGCGCCAGGCACGCAGCAGAGGTGGGTGAGTGGACCTGACTCTCTCCAGAGGCAGAGAGGCCCCGTGGTCATCCGAGGTCCAGCTGCCAAGACCTGAGCCCCAGACGCCTCCCGACCGCACGGGCCCCCCCAACCACACCCGCCTTCCATCCTGCTCAGCACCCACCCAGGTGCCGGCGCCGGCAGGATCACTTCCCACTCGGGCAGCTTGTCACAAAGGACTCAACCCACTGGGGAACTGAGATGCTTTGTGGCCAGGCAGAGCCAAGGGTACCAGCTGGGAGCAGAAGGCCTGTCTCTGCCCCGGGCTGAGCCCCACAGCCCACCTCTCGGGCTCTCAGCAGGAGAAGAGGGGCTCGTCTGCACCCCACTGCCCTGGCCACGGTTTTGAGGGTGAGGCTCCCCCCCAGCTGTGTGGGTTCTCACCCTAGTACCTGGGCACGTGACCTTATTTGGAAACAAGGTCTTTGCAGATGTGACTGGTTCAGATGAGATCGTGCCGGATTGGGGGGCCCTGAATCCCATGACTGGCGTCCTCACGAGGGGAGGGAGACGTGGACGCAGACGCTCGGAGGAGAAGCCACGTTAGGACGGAGGCGGAGATGAACTGAGCAGCCACAACCAGGAGCACGTGGAGCCCCAGGAGCTGGAAGAGGCAGGAAGGATCCTCCCCTCGAGCCTCCGCAGGGAGCACGGCCCTGTCCACGCCTCCACCGTGGACTTCCGCCCTCCAGGACTGCGAGAGACTGAAAATCGCCCCAGGACACAAGGCTGCAGTTCCCGCCGGATCCCTGCCGGGTGTCGCGCAGCCCCAGGAGGGGTGACAATGCCCTGTGTGTTGTGGGGGCTCCCACACCTCCCTGCAGCCCAGAACCATCCACTCTGTCACTGCGCCTCCTGCGGGGACCCCGCGGACAAGGGCACCTGTGGCTGCAGGCACGAGGTGCTGGCCGAGGGCTGAGTGCCCGGCAGCGTGGTGCCCACTTCCCCTGGGGGGACGTGGGTTCTAATTGCGGCACATCCTGTTCTACCCTTTCAGCGCGGGGCCGTCACATTTTGTCCGACCATTTACTTGTCCCTGGAGTGGCACCAGCATCCGGACTCCGGCAAGGGAGGGACCGTCCCTGCCTGTTTTCTAATTGGCACCCAGCACTAGAGCTGCGCCGGGACAGAGCAGAGACACTGCGGAGACTTCGGGG
This sequence comes from Avahi laniger, assembly GCA_963575035.1. Classification (NCBI taxonomy): domain Eukaryota; kingdom Metazoa; phylum Chordata; class Mammalia; order Primates; family Indriidae; genus Avahi; species Avahi laniger. The sequence goes on from CAUYSK010052586.1 coordinate 83,392, forward strand.
TGTCGGGAAAGTGGGGATGGGAGAGGCCCGAGCTGGACATACTGGCTTTGAGTCCTGGAGTCACTTGGGGCAAAAAGGACAGCGTGGCTGTTTCTCATAGAGCCCGTGGATCCGTGAGTCACGGCGTGTGGTGACATGAGGAGGGTGCGGGTAAGCACCTGCCGCCGCCGCGGGGACGTGCGCCAGGCTGGAGGGAGCTTGGACGAGCCCTGAGCCGATGTCCCACGCTGTGGGCGCCCCCCCACACCCCAGGACTGCGTAGCCGGGAGTCTAGGGTTGGGCTGCAATGCGACCACGCACTGGGGCTCTGTCCTCCCGCAGTTCTGGAGGTCAGGAGTTCAAGGTCAGGTGTGGGCAGGACCACAGTCCTCTCTGGGAGCTCCCTGGCTTGTGGCTGCGTAACTCCGACCTGCCCTGTCTTCACGTGCCTTCTCCTCCGTGTCTGCGTCTCCCCTCTCCCTAAAGGACACTGGACCTTGGATCCGGGGCCTGCCCTGCTCCAGTGTGACCCCATTTTAACTGCACCTGCAAAGACCCTGCTTCCAAATAAGGCTGCCTCGGAGGTTCCCAGTAGACGTGGGTTTTGCAGAGACACGATTCCACCCACAGCAGGGGCTGCAGCTCTGCCTTGGTGACCAGCTCCCGTGTCTCCGGTGCGGTGTCCCCGGCAACTCTCTGCAAGCGCCATGTGGTCCTAAGCAAAGCGCAGCTCCCACTGAACCCAGCCGTGTGGGGCTGAGCCTCAGACGCCCCTGGTTTCCCTGCAGGGGACCTTCCTTCTCCAGCGAAGTCAAAACTCGTGTGGCCAGAGGACCGAGCAAGTCCTTGTGTCAGATGAGGCCACACGAGGGCCATCTCCTGACCACAGGTAGTTTTTGCAACAGTCTGTGCGTCTCTGTAGAGCGCAGATGATGTCCGGGCACCCAGTGGTGACTGGACTTCCTCTGCGGCTGCTTCCCAACTGCTTCCCACCAGCCTGGCCACGGCCCCTCGCGGGCGGGGGAGGGGCAGAGGCTACAGGCCCGGGGCTGGGAGCACAGCCAGAGCAGGTGCCTGGCCGGAGGGGTTTTCTCCACTGTGGCAGCCCCCTGTGCCTCGGGGCATCCTGACCCCTGGCTGTGCCCATTCCTGTATCCTCCTGGGGCCAGGACACCATGCCAGGCTCAGGCGGCTCTGGTTGTGGCAGGGACTCCGGGGCACCTGCTCCTCTGAGCTGCGGCTGGTGTCCCTGGGCTTCCTGGGGTCTGTCTCAGGCATTCAACCGTCTCAGCGCCTTCTCTCCCAGAGCTTCTCTTTTTAAAAAAATTAATTTACTTTTAAAGGACTTTTAAAATTGAGACGTAATTCGTATAACATACAATTAACCGCTTTACAGTGTGCGATTCAGTGACAGTCGACATATTCGCAATGTCATGCACCCACGACCTCCGCCTAGTTCCAAACCCTTTCATCACCCCAGAGGGAAACCTCGTCTGCAAGTGGTCACTCCCATCCCCCTCCCCGGCCCCCCGAAACCTCTCGTCCACTTTCCGTCCTGGTATATTTTCCTCTCCTGCACGTTTCGCGTAAATGAAATGGCGCCATATGTGGAGTTTTGCGTCCGGCTTCTTCCACTTAGCATGACGGCTTCTGGGCTCATCCGTGTTGGAGCGTGTGTCGGAATTCTGTTCCTTTTATGGCTGAATGATACTCCGTGTATGGACACGACGTTTCGTTTGTCCACCATCTCTGACGACGTTCGGGTTGTATGAATGGTGCTGCTGTGAATACAGACGCACAGGTGTGTTTGCACTTTGTTTTTGATTCTTTGGGAACCTGGGCATGGACTGGCTGGGTCGCGGAGCTCCCTTTGGCCTGGCCCCACCTCTCAGTCCTCGCTGACCCTGAGCTGTCCCAAGCCTCCCCAGCCTCCGGGCTCACAGAGGAAGAGGCCTTCCTTCTTGCTCTGCCAGCCGAGCGGGCCATGCGACAGGGCGCAGGCAGGGATCCCAGAGTACGGGCAATGCCATTGCGAGCCGCAGCCGCAGGCAGCCGGGACCTGCCCAAGCACCAGCTGGACCCAGTGGACGGGGCCCACAGACTCTTTTCTCCCCGACAAGGTATTTTCAAATAATTTGCACCAACATTTACAAATTGGGAAACTTCACGTTTTAAAGAACCCCAAATGTTTGACTTTCTTAAAAGAAAATCAAAGATCTAGTAATGTGGAACTCTCGGCCCCCGGAGCTCAGAAGTGGCTGGTGCTGTCGGCGTTGCGCGTTGGTGGGCGTTGTGCCCTCTTCCGCCTGACCGCCGTCTCCACCTGCCCTTCACTCATCTCTCCTGGGTCTGGCTCCTGTAGGCGTCTGAGCTTTCAACTCCTGGCTCGTGTGAAACCACCATCCAGAAGACCACAGTCCAAATGAGGCCCCATGTTGCAGAAGCCTGGAGTTGTGCAACTTGGCAGCCCCGGTCCGAACGCCTCTCCTCAACCCGGGCCGCCTGGTGCTGGGGCAGCAAAGGAGACCTGGGCATAAAGTCCCAGAGAGGAGAGCGGGAGGTGACACGGAATATCCACTTCGGACAGTCTGCCGGGTGAGACTGGGGTTGCAGATCCCAGCCGCCATCCCTGCCATCCCCTCCATCCCTTCTGCCCAGCCTGCGCGGGTGGCAGACAGGACTCGACTGGGACAGGGCTTCCTCCAGGCTGGGTTTCCACGCTTGGCTACTGACATTTGGGGTTGGTAATTCTCTGTTGTGGAGCTAGTTGTTTACTATGTCCTGTGCACTGTAGGATGTTTGGGCCTCACCGCCTAGATGCCAGTAGGACACTCCCCTTTTGCTGTGACAACCAACCTAAAACATCTCCAGACAGTGCCAGTGTCCCCTGGTTGAGACCTGAGCCCAGAAGCAACACAGTCGGTGTCGACTGCCCAGGGCTGGCCCGAGCTGCTGGGTGTGGAGAGAGCTGGTTGCATCTCTGTGCTCTGCTTCCCTCCCGACACCTCCCTGTGTCACAGCAAAATGCAGAGGGCCACCCGGCTCTCAGTGTCCCTGTGAGGATTACGGGCACCCCGGCTTCCTACAGGAACCGGCCAACCTTCCTAGCTCCCCCGCCCCTCCTCCCAGGAACACTGCCTCCAGAGGCTGACTCACTGCCCTCGCTTCCAGGTGAGGGCGGCCAGCGCGTGTCAGAGCAGCTCAGAGAATCAACCACCGTCTCCGATTGCACAAGTGCAAATCCACGTGCAAAGGTGGAGCCCCGGGGCACGTTCGTTCCCACCCCGCCCGTGACCCCCGCGGCCAGGTGCCGCAGCCAGGTGGAGCACCTTGCGGGGATTAGCGCCTTTCCCCAATGGCCGCTCTGTCCCCCAGCCCCTCCCTCCACGCGGAGGCTGGCGGCTGATGCAAGAGACAGGACAATTGGAGCGGGAAGGGTGAGTTTCCACCCCTCCAGCAGCTCTGCCTTGAGAGGAGGCTGCCTCAGCGCCAGGTCAGCAATTAGAGCGATCAGCGGGGGCCTTGCTGCAGCTCTGTGGAAGGAGGACCTGAAAGAGACCCACAGAAAAGGGAAGCGTGCTCTTCCTGGAGCCCTTGCGGATGGATGTGGGTGCAGGGGAGAGAGAATGTGAGAGCAGGGACAGATGTGTGCCTCTGCCCACACAGCCCTGCGGGAGCTGGGGCGGCTCACGGTGCTGCCATGGCAGTGTGTTTCGGTCAATTGCGCATCCCCAGGCGCCCGAAAATATGTGTCCTCCTCTGCATAGGAGGCGTGCAGCAGCTCCAGGCTGCAAGGACATGTCCTGGGCAGGGACGAGGCAGGTGGGGGCAGGTGAGGCAGGTGGGGCAGGCTGCTTGGGCGTCCTGTGCCTCCAGCCCTCGGCGCTGACCCTTGGCTACCATGTCCACCTCACTCGGCCCTGAGAGGCCACTGCTCCCCCCTTGGTGTCCCTTGCTGTCCTCTGGGCCGGGTCCCAGGGAGGGGTTCCCACCCCAAAGCCCTTAGGAGCTGGGAAAAGTCATGCCCACGCGTCCCACGTGAACACAGGCTCTGAAGCCAGTGGGCTCACTTGGCCTTCTCAGAGCTCTCCTGGGAAGACCTTCCAACTGACCCCAGAGCCAGGCGCTAAGCCCCTCCTCCAGCGTCAGGACACAGAGAACGGCCCTCGGAAGTCGTGGGACCCAGACCCAGGCACTTACAACGCCGAGGGGGAGGGTTCTCGCTGCCCACAGGAGACGCCGCACTGGGGTCTGTGCGTGGACTGCAGGCAGCTGGCGCCACATCAGCGTCCTTATTGCTGCTGCTGCACAGAAGGGAGCAGGGACCTGGGAGGCCTGGCCACCTGCCCAGGACCCACAGCAGCGTGGCTGGGCAGGCACTGGAGGCCCCACGGCCATGCGGGAACCAGACACGCTGGGAGGGAACGTCAGTGTCTGGTGAGGGGAGCAAGGGGCGCGTTTCTCCCATCTGCTTCAGCACCAAGTCACCTGGTGAGCCCCCAAGACGTGGGATAAAGTCATGGGACACTGCTTTCTGGAAGGATGGAGAGTTGTCACTGTCAGCTGTCAAAGCCATGTTGTTTTCCCTTTAATTCCTCGTCAGCTGGGGTCCTGGCAGGAACAGGCAGCCCTCCAGGGCAGTGACTTCAGGGCCTGCTCCCAGGAGGGGCACAGGGTCTGGGGGATCCAGTGAGACCCTGAGGCCTGGCAAGGACAGGAGCAGGACCCCCAGCCCAGGCCAAGGCACGGAGGGTCAACAGGGCCATGGACAGGCCTTCCCTGGAGGGAAGCACCCCGGGGAAGAGCCTCCCTGTTGCCCAGACGCAAGTGGAAGTGGCGCCAGAGCCCAGTGGGAACAGGAGGGGGATCCGACGCCAAGGGAGGCAGATCCTTGCGGGGCAGGGTGGGGTGGGGCTGGCTGAAAACGCAGGTGGCTCTGAGGGCTGGGAGCGGGGAATAGGGAATGGGGAGGGCACATCCGCTTCCGGCAGGAGCAGCCAGAGATCGGAAGGGTGGCTGGGCTGGTCAGCACTGGGTTCTGGATGGGTGCACTTGTTAATGGTCTTGGCATTGAAATTCATAAGAGCTTGCCTCAGGCAAAAGGCAGGCAAAGGACTCAGGGACAAGCTGTGACTGTAGACCTGTGCCCGGGAGGTGGATTCAAGTCCTGATATGAGCTGCTGACACTGTCCTCCTCGCTCTCCTGGCACCCACACCTGCCTACATCATCAGAGTGTTCTGCCAGGACCCTGCCTGCACAGGGCCCCCACAAGCAAGGGCCCCCCTGTGGATTGACTGAGCTGATAAAAGTCAGTAGGGATGTCGGGAAGGATGATGTTGAAGCCTCACCTGAAACAGACTCCTGCCTCCTCCTCTCAGCAGTGAGGCCTCTAGTCAGGGCCACCATACAGTTGCACAGTTTGTGCACTGCACAAAGGCACTGGAACCAACCCATGCTCCACATGTGCCCTGTCACCCTGGCGTAGGCCTACTCCAGCTCAAGGATGGGGCATCTGCTTCTTTGCACTGAGATGGAGTCCACCAGCCAAGCCTCCTGTGGGATTGTGCCCACCCAGAGGTGGTGCTTTTTAACAACGTGTCCCCCCAGAGGGGAGCCGGTTTTAGTTCTCACCAAGTCTCTTGCCCCAGTTATCTCTTGCCACAGAACAGATCAGCCCAAAACTTAATGGCTTAGGACAACAATTAGTTATAATAGCTCCAGAGTCTGGGACAGGCCGGGCTCAGCCAGGCGGTTCTTCCTCAGGGTCTTGCATACAGTTGCAGTCAAGTGGTGGCTGAGCCTAGGGTCATCTCACGACGTCTCGTCCACGTGTCTGGCCCTGTGCAGGGAGGGCTGGAGCCACTGGGGCTGGTTGGCCAGCCTCTCTACGGGGCTTGCTGGGGCTCCCCACACTGGACAGTCTCAGGGTGGTCAGATTTCTTACCTGGATGCTTTTGGTTCCAGAGCGACTATTCCAAGAGACAGCAAGTGGGAGCTGCCAGCCTCCTGGGAACTGACCTGGAACTGGTACAGTGTCACTGCAACCAGATCCTATTGGTCCAGCGGCCATGGGGTCTACCAGATTGAAGGGAGGACACCACACAAGGAGGGTCAAAGAACGCTGTTGGTGGTCTCTGCTCTACCTGTGCCGCAGCGGCTCGGTGGTGGCCCGATCAATGCAGGACCCTGCACTAGACACGAGGGGGTCCCAGCATGAGCAAAATCCCACCCCTGTTTTCCAGAGCTTCCAGCCTCATGGGGCAGATGAACGTTCAGAGTAACGACGCAGACCACTGCCCCACACCCCTCACCACTTTCTTCCTTCTCTCCTTCACTCCTGGTGGAGGCACAGTTTTTAAAAAGAAAGAGGAAAAGAGACTTTGCAGCTATTGCAGCACGTTGTAGTTTTGCTGTGACAGTTGATGTCCACAGAGAACAGTGTTGGCCGGGCGCCGTGGCTCACGCCCTCAAGCCCCTCCGCGTCTTCCACTTCTCTGGTGCCCTAGAGAGAGTCGCAGCGATGCTGCCTGGGAGAGGGTTTCATTCTGGACGTGGCACCCTCCCTACGGGGCATTTTGGCAGTTTGTGGGGCGAGTTGGAAGTCTCCCCAGCACAGGGAGGAGAGCAGGTGGCTGAATCTCTGCCACGTGGGAGACAGCCCTGAACAAGGACGGCTTGTCCTGCGTCCGGCACGAGTTTTCAAAAGTGAAAAACCCGTTTATAACGATCGGATCCTAAAACCTAGCAGCGTTGTCATTTTTTGCCAATAAACACAAAGTGGTTTCGCCTACTTCTGATAGGTGCTGAGATTTCTAGAGACACCGTTGTCAGATCACGGGAAGACTGTGCTGGTGCCGACCAGAAATTTTCCAGGGGATGTCCACAGTTTCAGAAAATCACCTGGCTGCCCTTCGAGTCGCAATTCTCCTGATTCCGCTGGCACTTACTGCCATGCGTCTGCAGTGAATTTCCGCATGAATGTAGCAGTTGTTACGTCTTCTACTTAATAGCACGGTCATGCCTGGGCCTTTATATAGCAAAATCTACATTACTGTATTATCAACTGTTTTCAGACTTCCTTTCTGTTTGTTTATTTCTCATGCACCTATAGTCCAATAGGCATCCTATAGATTTTTTAAATTCTGTGTATTGGCAATTGGAAATTATAGTTATAATTTCTGTGCATTTCATTTCGGGTCAGAAGGGAGGCATCAGAACTTCTTGTTGTAGAAAGAAGGCGTCAGGGCTGTAGAAGGCCACGGCCAAACCAGCACAGCCGTGAGCCAACGTTCACCTTCCTGAGACGTTTGGTGAATTTGTTGGCTGCCCACCCACTCCCGGTCCCTGAGCACAGGCTGGACGTCTGTTCTTAGACTCCTGGAGTTTCGGGAGCCCAGTGGGCTGTGGGCAGAGGCCACGGGTGTCACTTCTCCATGGAAGGGTTTGTTTGCTCAGTGCACCCTCCTGCCCTCTGCACCAAGTCTGGGCACGCAGGTGTCAGCATGGCCACATGTGGGCCCACGTGTGGCCAATAGCTGCCCCCAGTGACTCTACCTGCAGGCGAAATAAGCCTTTGTTCTTCAAGCCACTGAGATCTCTGTGCCATTTGTTGTGGTAGCATCTTCCGGCCTCTCCTGGTGGGAACAGAGAACATCAGAGCTTCAGGTCTCTGTGCAGGGGGCTGCCCCAGGAAACAGCCGGGACAAAACTGGCCCGCGGGAAGCTTTCGGGGGTGGACGCCCTCAGGAGGGAGCGAGGAGCTGAGGCAGTAGGTGGCAACCGAGGCCTCAGGTGACCCCACAGCCAGCGAGCCCTTCAGGGCTGACACCGTGAGTCACGGGAGTGGAACCTTTAATGCTCCCCTGGTGACAACTGACCACTTTCCGTGGCGGCTCAGGGAGGGCCGGCCTGGCTCTAGCTGAGGGCAGTTCCTGGAGAGCCCCCACCAGGGACATGAGAGCCTCAGTGCTGACAGGGGCTCCGGGAAGCCCACCACAGCACCCCTGCGGTCGGTGATCAGGACACTTTACCCAGCTTCACGCGCTCTCCAGTGCCATCAGACCGGCTCTCCCGTGACCGCGCTCCAGGGATCGAGGGGGGAGGGTTGAGGGTGTCCCCAAGGGCAAGCCAGGCCCCAGCTGTTGAGCAGGAGATGGGAGCCAGCAGCCAGCGTCCTACGGGGCCAGAGACGGCAGAGGGACAGGAGCTGGCAGCCCTCCTGGAATGTGGGGGAGGTGGGGGGAGCACGTGGCTGATATAAATAGAGCTGGGCTTTTCTCAAGCTCCTCGGGCTGGGAGGGGGGTCTGGCAGCAGTGAAGACCAACCCACTTGGCATCTCTGGGAAGCGCATAAGAGCTTCGGATGCCAGGTCAGGCCGTGAGCAGTGTGTCTGGCTGCTTCCCTTCCAAGACTGTATCAGAAGTGAAGGGTACTGCTGCCGAGGACGTCCACCTAGACCTTGCAGGAAGGACGTCATCAGGGGGTGCTATGTGTCCCTTCCCTCTGGCCGAGAGTGGGTGTCCTACAGCCTGGTCCCCCACCTGGCAGGGCCTCCCTTTGGTCCCGGCCTCTGGGACCCCTGATGCCTGGGCTTCTGGAGCGTCAAGGCAGGGAGCGGTGGCAACGTCCTGTATCTGACGTCCCTCCCAGGCTCGTGGGCGTCTGGGGGCCCTCCCTGGGCCGGACCGCAGAGCAAATGGAGCTTGGCCTGACTTGTAGCACGTCAACCCGGGCGGGCATGGGGAGGCCAATCTGGGATCCAAGGGGTTCAGGCTGGGAAGGGGGCCCTGCTAGGAGGCCCAGAGGCCACACTGGGCAGAGCCTCTTGAGGGCCTTCGGTTTGGAATCACTGAGTCAGGCTCCGGAGGGTACCCGAGGGGGCAGGAAGGGAAGAGAGTCCCTTCATTGAAGTCACCAGGGAGCCACAAGAGCCTACCTCACCTGCCCTGCCAGGCACCTTCGAAAACTGCCTGTTTATTTGAGATCTCAGTCGCTGCGCCCAGCAGTCCGGAGGCTGGGCTGGAGCGGGCACGTGTGCTCAGTGTTCTCGTAGGAAATCGTACCCAGCCCTGGGCCTCGGATTTCTCTCCTCAGGAGACCGGGGCCGGGGTCAGAGGTCCTCACAGCACTCGAGACTGTGCCTCCGTGCCCATGCGGACCCAGCTCCGGTTTACAAAACGCAGAGCTCAGCTGATCCCAGGAGCACCCTAAGAGGTTAACAGGGCAGATTTCGCGGTCCCCACGGAGAGGTGGGATCCGCCTCAGATCACGCGGCTGCCAAGCGGTCCGGCTGGGACTTTTCTTCCAGTTGTCGGCATTTTGAAACCAGAACTGCAGACTTTTGCTATTTCTCCTCGCGTGGTTTTCTCAGGGTCGCTGTAGTAGGTGTTATAACATCCACTCTCTGTTTGCACGGCCCACGCAGGGTCGGCGTCTGCATGTAAGTGTCACAGACAGGGTGGAAACCCCGCGGCTGCCACATGTGTTGTGTCTACACACCGCAAACCCCCGGGTGCTGTAGTTTGGTTTTGTACAGTCCCGTGTATTTTCAGTAAGTTAAAAAGGAAAAGTTCGTTTCTATCCCCCAGCTATTTTTACCTTTCTGATGTTCTTCGCTCCTACCCACAGATCTGAGTTTTACGCTAGTGTCGTTTCCCCGCAGCCCGGAGAACCGCTTTGTCGTTCGCCACCTTTCTGTGAACGGTCTGCGGGGACAGAGCCTCCCGCTTCTCTATCTGAAGATGGCTTCATTTCACCTGCACTCCCTGGACACGGCGTCTGGGCGGCCGGCGCTTCCTCTCGTCCCTTTGGTGACGCTGCTCAATGTCTTCTGCCCACGCGTGTCCACTGCCTTCCACGTCATCGTTCCCCGTGTAAAAGGTCATTTTCTCTGATTTTTATTCCGAACGCCCATCAGTTGATGCATGGAGAGACACGCTGTGGTGTGTCTGCACCGTGGAATGTTATTCGGCCATCACAGGAAGGCAGCTCTGTCACCCACTGTGGCACGGATCACGGATGAGCCTGGGAAACATGACTCTCAGTGACACGGAAGGCCACATAGGGTACATTCTGTTTATGTGGAATGTCCAGGACTGGCAGATCCGTAGAGATAGAGAGTGGTGGTGGCCAGTGGCTGGTAACTCTGATTGTCATGGGGGACCTTGGGGGTGACAGTTGAGGGGTAAGGAGTTTCTTTGGGGGTGACAAAATATTCTAAAATGCGGTGATGCCTGCGCGACTCAGTTGTACCGGCGGCTGCTGAGTTGCACACTTTGGGTGGGCGAGTCTTGTGGGAGGGGGACGACATCTCGATCGAGGGGTAGCCACGAGAGTGTGCCGTTCTTGTCTTCCCAAGGAGACCCGGAATGTTCTGGGAGTAAAGTCCCGATTCCTCTGCCGCGCGGCAGGGCGCGTTGCAGGGCTGAGCGCAGAACACCTGCTCAGTGAGTGTGGACTGACCCATTGACGAGGGACCTCCCAAAAAGGTTTTAATTCATTTCGTTTTTATATTTTGCAATGAACAATAATAATCCTTCCCAAACTGGAATTGGGTTCTCCTATCCCTTCCCATTCATCAGACGCTACAAAACCAAAGTCGAGCACAAAACCTCTTGCCTTGGCGTGTTACCCTCAAATCTGCGTGCGGGACGGAACAGCGTCCCCCCAAAATTCACGCCCACTCAGAGCCTCAGAACACGACCTGCTCTGGAAACGGGGTCTTTGCAGACGCAGTTAGCTTCACATCACGCTGGTTGCTCTCACCGGGTGAGGCTGGGCCCTGCATCCAGAGACAGGCCTCGTAAGAAGGCCTGTGAGGGCAGACGCCCGGGAGGTGGGGTGAACGTGCAGACGTAGACGGGGGAAGCGGCAGCCCCGGAGGCTGGAGGAGGCGGCAGGGCCCTGTCCACACCTTGATTTCAGAGGTGTGGTCTCCAGACCCTGAGAGGACAAATTTCTGTTGTCTTAAGCTCTCGGGTTGTGGCCTTTGTCACAGCAGCCCCAGGAAACAGAGTCCGGTTTCTAGAACAGGTTTCCAGCTGGTGATGTTTCTACATTAAAGCAGCCACGGACCTGTGCTCTGTATTCTCCTAGCCTCTTGGATTTGCCGTGAAATCAGGGTACCAGGAAAGTGTCTTTTTGACCCAAAGAACCAGAACCATCTTTTCCAATTATTTCTGTGCAGACAGAAGCACCCAAAAGCAGCTGGAGGGCAGAGGTGAAGCGAGGGGCCCTGGCTGGGTGAGGCGGCCTGCAGGGCCCGGGGCTGCACCATCCCTGCCCATCGCCTGCCGCCTCCCACCCGCCCAGAACGGTGCTGCCAGCACACAGCAGCCCAGGGGCCACCTGGAAGCTGAGACCCTGGTTCCCTCTGGGCTGGGCCCTGGGCCAGCTGCAAACAGCCGTGGAGTCCACTTGCCCGAGGGACCTCAGGGACCCCTGTTCCCTGTGTGTGCCATGAAGCGGTAGCGATGGCAACTTGGGCTCACCTGCACAATCTGGGCTGTCCCGACGGCCTCTTACATCTCTGTTGGTTTCCTTTTGTTACAATGACCACAAATACAGTGTCTTAAAACACACACGTCGATTCTCTTGAGGTTTTGGAGATCAGACGTCCAAACTGGGTCTCCCGGCGCCAAAGATGAGGTGTGGCCAGGGCGGGTGCCCTCTGGAGGCGCCAGGGGAGGGTCCGTTCCCGCCCTTTCTGCCCCTGGCTCTGGCCCCTGCCTGTCTCCAACGGGGGCAGCATCCCCTCCCCTCTGTGACCCGCCTTCTCTGCAAGGCCACGGTGATGACGCTGGGCCGCCCGTGACCCACGATTCTTTCCCGTCTCAAAGTCCTGGACTTGATCACGTCGGCCAAGTCCCTCTTGTGTGTTGGGTTGGTCACAGGTTGCTTCTGGGGCGCAGGGTGTGGCCATTGAGGGGTGTCATCCTGCCCGAGTCTCGGTCCTTCCCTCCAAGAGCTCTTTTTAGAAGGCGGATCCACTGCCCTGCTCACAAAGCCCCGCGGGCTGGGAATAGAGTCCGCACCCCTCCCCCGGCCGCCCCTGCACCTCGCTGACCTCTCAGTCAGGTCACCCAGCACCCACGGCTGCCCCCAGCAGGCCCCGCACCCGGGAGCCAGTCCTGTCCCCTGCACTGCCAGCGTCCTCATCACACAGGGACGGGCCAGTCTCTGATCCCCTCGTGCATGACCTCACCCAACGTTCGGGACCCAGGAGGCCTCTGGGCCTGGGCACATGGGTGCCCCGAGGACCCCTGTGAGCCCAGCGCAGATCTCCGCAGCGGCTCGCGAGTTAAAGCCGCCTGTTGTCCCTCTCTTGGCGCGGGTTCGTTGTCCAGTTGCCGACCAGTTATTCAGACGCACAAAGAGCTCCCGGCGGGGCGGAGGACAGAGGGGCCTGTGTGCTGTGCCGCCGCGGCGTCTCCAACCTTGGAATGCTCATTGTCCCACTCGGCTGATGCGGTTCTTTCTGAGTGGAGTAGAATCACACGCCCACACGCGGGGCTCTGCTGGGCCCCTTCGCGGGGTCTCGCCACCCATGGTCTGGAAGCCTGCTTGTTTAACCCTCCACTACCAGATCCCAGGCGGCCCTGGCTCTCAGCAGCGGAGAATAACATTTGTGGGCTCCATGCCATTGTTTGGCCGAACTCTGGGACTGCGGCAGGGCGGGTGGTGCCCGTGTCCTGGCGCAAGGCCTGGACTCCCCTTTCTGGGAGGGAGAGCCCTGGGGGCGGGAAGGCAGCCATGCGGGAGACGGGACCGGGATGCCTGGAGGCGCCGGGCATTTGCCCGTCCTGCCCCGTCAGCAGGACACGTCCTACGCTCCAGTGTGGTTGTTAATTACAGCAACACACACCATCCTCTCTGGAGAACTCAAGTGTGGCACTATCTTGCCCAGGGCTGAAAAGATGTGTCCACCAGCAGAGCAGATGGAAAGGCCGTGACGCCGTGGTCTCCAGGTTAATAAAGACAGGAAACCTATGTCAGTTTATTTCATCTGCTCCTCCCAGGGACAATCCCGACCGTGGGGACTCCAAGGAGCAGAGCAAAGAGGCCAAAAGCAAGTGGCCAAAGAGGAGGGACGGGTTTTCTTTGTATGGGGAGAGGACCCAAGGTGTCCGGCCAGGTCCTGCAGAGGCCTTGTGAGGATGCTGGGGGGATTGTGGCTGGGAGCCCCACCCTGCCCTGACTCCCTGCAGATGGGCTGAGCCGAGGACTCCTGAATATTCTGAGACCCAGCAACCCCACAAGTCTGCAGGGCACAGGGGGCAGCCCCTCTGCTCCACTGCCAAGACCGAGGCCTCACACGCTCGTGACACGTCCGGCCCCCCCTCCCGCCCTTGTTAAAGCCCTTGGCATCCTACATGTTAATTCCCAAGGAATGGAACAGCCAGCAGGGCCCGGAATTGCTGGGATCTCATTCCGGCAGATTAACGACTTCCCCAACCTGACAGGACAAGTCTGAGAAGCTGCTTCCCCTTGCTCCACTCCGGTGCTTGCCTGCTGGTCTTTTGTTTCTCACGTCGGGTTTCCAGAGCCTGCCGGAGGTTTCAGGCAGCATGCACGTGGCCCAGCATGAGTCTCGGGTCAGAGTAAAGAAGCGTGCCAGACCAGTCCTGGGGGCCATTTGAGAGCACCTACGCTCCTGGGGCAGGGAGCATCACCGTCCTGATGGCACACTTTGCTCCGAAGATTTGCCAGTCATGTCTTAATGAAAATGACAAACCAGAGCTCATGCAGGTTTGCCTCCTGGCGACCTGCAAAACCCTCTTGGAGAACTGAGGTGGACCCAGGAGAAGCCTGCAGCCCAGATGGGGCCAGACCGGTGTGAGGGGTCCCAGCCATTTGTCCTGGTGTGTGGGGGAGGGACGCGAGGGTGTCAGGAACACCCAAAGCAGGTTTCCCGCAGCCCCGGCGCCACCAGGAAACGGTCCGGGCAGGTGCGGGGCCACACCTGCTTCCCTCCTTCCTCCCCTCTGGCGCGGCGTGAGATGTAGGCCTGCATCACGGAACCATCTCATTTGAGATTAAAGGAACATCTACTGGTTTTCCATGAAATCACGCGTCCAGCGTCTCACCTGCACGCTACCTTGCAGGTGCCGTCCCCACCTTGGCACCTGGACAGCTGAGTCCTCCACCGGTCCATTCCCTCCGTTTCGCTTTGGCCATTGCATGTACCTCATGCATCCATTTAAATTGCAGAATCAACTTGCACACGTGCACACACATGCATACACACGTGTGCACACGCCCACAACACAAAACACGTGTGTACATACACAACACACGCAACATGTGCACAGACACACAACACAAAACACGTGCATATGCACATAAAAACGTGTGCGCACACACATAAAACGTGTGGGCACAAAATTCATGCATGTGCACACATGACACATGCATGTGCACACACAAAACACATGTGTGCACAAACATGGGACAAAACCTGTGATATTGAATCTACAGATTGGTTTGAGGAGAACTGAAGCCTTTCTAGCCCCGAGTCTTCCCTCAGTCACTGTGACCCTCTCGCTTACTTAGGTCTCCTCACATTTCTCTCAACAATATTTTGTATTTTCAGTGTGCAGGTCTTGCACATCCTTCTTTTGATTTATTCTTAGGTGTTTGATTTTTTTTTTTTTGCTTCTCCTATAAATGGTAACTTTTAAGACTGCATTTACATTTGTTTGTTGCTAGTATATAGACAAACAGCATTTTTTGTGTGTTGATCTCGTATGCAGCAACCTACTAAATTCGCTTGTTAGTTCCAATAGATGATCGTACACCCTGGTCTTCTACATCTTGCCGCGTCCGAATAACAGCAGCGCCGTTTCTCCTCTCTAACCCTTATGCCTGTATTTCTCTCTCCTGCCGTCCGCACTGGCCAGGCGCTCCGGCGCGGGGCCGCTTCACGTCCCCGTCTCACCCTCTCCCCGTCGGAAAGCTCCTGACGGACTCTGGGAAAATGGCGGTGGCAGCGCAGTTGGTGGACGTTCCAAAATCCCACATAAAAACAGCGCGACTCGGTGGCAAACTTAACTCACAGGGATTCTCGCGTAAGCGTGCAGTGGTGTTCCAGGGGCCGCATGACGCGCCACGGCCCTGGAGCATGAACGCAGAAGCGCACAAACCCAACCGCCCTCTGTTACGCCCGACATTGGGAGAGTCGCAAAGACACGAAACACGCCACCTTTCTAAGTGTTACGTTTTCAGAAATAGAGTTACTTTTTACTAAAAAAATAAGTTATTTATGTTAACGTGTCACAGAATTGTTGCCGACAGAGGAGTCGTCTGCTGCATTAGCGGGTGAGTTCAGGGCACCCTGCTCAGGTCGGAAGGGGCTGGGTGGTCCAACCCCTGGGAACTCTCAGAAATGGCCATCCAGGGCCCGTCTCAAGACACAGGGAGGGAAACTGCCGGGCATGGAGTCAGAACCGAGCAGGACGGGGCCAGAGAGACACACATTAGGGGTGCAGACAAAACACCACCAACGCGCGAGAACTGACCGTTCCACACGCCCTTCCAAAGAACCTGCCGGAGGTGACTGAGGACGCTGTGAGCACTGGATACGCCTGTGTAGTCATTTGAAGAGTGAGGACAAAGCGAGAGATGTGATGATACGCAAAGGGGCAACGGGATGTCACCTGCAGCTTATAGCCGTCCGGCCATCGACCCGCGGGATGGCGCTGCTGCCGCTGTTCTGCCACTACCGTGCGCGAGCACGAGATCAAGCTGACGAGTAATTAGGGACGTTGTCCTTGAGACCCAGGGTCCTCCGCGTGGGAGACAGAAGACCCAGACATGACTTAAAGAAAGTCAAGGACACCCCCAGAACCAGCACTGCCCAGGCCCGACTGTGGTCTGGAGCTACCCTCCCCCCACCGAAAGGACCCCGGGGCTCAGGAAAATGGCGGATCCCAGGTCTGGGCAAAAATGGACACGGTGAGCCTGTCGCACCTCGGCACCAGGTCTCCGGGACATCACCGACTACCAGGGCCACATCGGCAGGACTTGGGGGCTGACGCGGGGAGGCTCCTGCCGGCCAAAGATGGGGTCATTTGAGCTCTGACAAGGTTAAGAATTGCAATGAATTAGAAACCCATTAAATATGCTTAAATCCATAAGTTCATAATGATATTTAGAAGGAAAACAAGTAACTTGGTCACTGAAAGGCACGGCCTCGCAAAGATAACAGGAAAATACCCAATCCCAGCCTTCCCCAGTCACAGTGAAAGCTCAGCCCCATGAGTCCTCTCGCTGACAGCCACCTGCAGTTCTGTTCTGCACAACTGCTGAGAAGCTGAATGGACAGAAAAGAGATGTAAATATCTCTCTTTCAAATTGTGTTGTGAGAATCTGCTTTTACAGAGTTTCTGAGTAAACGGCGGGAGAAGGAGCTACAGCCTCAACCGTATCTCAAGGACAGAGCCCCATCTCCTGCGATGACCCTTCTCCAAGGACTGCAGGAAACCAAGTCTTGGACTTTGACACCCTTGCAGTCTTTGTCATCTACCTGCTGCCGCGTTTGTCATCGACTGATGGCCGTCACTGTGTTTTTTCTCTCTTTGCTTCCCTTAAAATCAGCGAGGTACCTGGCCTCGCCGCTGGCATCTTCTCCTTCTTTGGGATGCCATGCCATCTCTCTCTCTCTCTCTCTTTCTCACTCGCTCTCTCCTCTGAGAAGGATAAAATAAACGTTTTTTACTTTTTTTTTTTTTTTTTTTTTTGAGACAGAGTCTTACTCTTTTGCCCGGGCTAGAGTGAGTGCCGTGGCGTCAGCCTAGCTCATAGCAACCTCAGACTCCTGGGCTCAAGCAATCCTACTGCCTCAGCCTCCCAAGTAGCTGGGACTACAGGCATGCGCCACCATGCCCGGCTAGTTTTTTCTATATATATTTAGCTGTCCAATTAATTTCTT